>SKCR01053497.1:0-30220 GCA_019454045.1 Zanthoxylum bungeanum | reverse complement strand
TAAAGGATAGATGAATGGTCCTCCTTATTTATAGTAGCACTTGTTTGACCAATTTGCAACATTTTTTATTAAAGAAAAAAAAATCAGAATTCTTGAGAAAAATGTGGAATTCTCTAGATAGGTCCACAGTTACTATTCATCTAAATTTTTGATCTATATTTTCAACCTATTTATGGTTCGAATTTGGAAAAATGTTTAGCACGAAAGTTCTACATCTCGATCTCAACTTTCCGGAGATATAAAATTCATAAAAATTGGAGTTCATATGAGAGAAAGTTATGGCCTAAATACCATGGGCTGTCCGGAGTGGAACATCGTATAATTTCGTATCAGAATTTCGAGAAGTTTACCGGTTGTTCCCAAAGTCATTTTAGGAGTGCATATGTGTTCAAACATAATTTATATTATGTAACAGTAGTCGATATTTCCGGTGGTTACATAAATACAAGTGTAACATCCCCAATACGGGAGATGCTACCGGCAGGGAATAGATCGTACTATCCCCATAAGCCTCTGACTTCTGATAACTGCTATTCTTATCTCACATATATATAAACACATGGATGAGACCATAGCCCAACTCACCAACCATGTATGCATAATATTCTTAATATTAAGTACTCTGTTTAAATACACATTTCAATACTGACAATAACTTTTATAATGCAATATACATGTGACCTTTACTGTATAACATATATGTTACTTGACATTATTTGACTCTGACCGAACTGGAATTTATCCCTGACTTGACATGGTGGACAAACTCCCTAGTGACTGCCATCGGTACCCATCCTCTCGAGCTTATCCTCCAAGAACCTGCAAAATAAAACACTGGGAGTGGGGGGGTTAGATCGTTTGAGCGTTCTAAGTGAGTGGACAATTTTTTTTAATGAAAACTAGAATACTTTAAGAAACTCGTGTTTTAGAAATCAATTCGAATCTTATCTGTAAACTTGTCTTTTTGAAAGCAATTATGTTTCTGAAAATATTTGTGAAAATCTTTTCTTAAAGTCTCTGATAAAAATACTGTTTCTGAAAATATTCCTTTCTAGAAAACTTTTCTCTGAAAACTGTTTCTGAAATCTGTATTTGTAAACTGATCTCTGAAAATTATTTTCTAAAAATCTAATATATGTCTCTGTAAAACCTGACGCATGAGGGCGTTACGTATCGATGTCCCCCCATACACCTAACTAGATCCAGGAGTGCAAATGCATGACATTGGGGCGTTACGTATCGCCGTCCCCCAAAGCATGCCACTCTTGTCCCTAAAACTAGTGGTATTGGGGCATTATGTATCGCCGTCCCCCAAGTAATGAACTAGAACCGGGGGTGCGGATCTATGCTACCCTCCAGGCTCTGAATCTATGATCTAGGGGCATCTGTCATCCATAGTCCTGAGCTGCGTGTGCACACGATACCTAAATCCGTCAAATCCATGTCTGAGTCAAGTTACACACTGAAGTGGATATTTCCCCCATGCCTCGAAAACATAAAATCGTGCTTCTGAAATCATTACTTTCTAAATCACTTCTCAAAACATTCTTTATCAAAATATATTTGAAAGTAAACTCGGCTAACGCCCTAAATGCGGAAAAGTAAGTCTGATGTTAAAATAATAAAATGAAAATCAACTTAATGAAAAGTGTCCACTCACTGATTCAGAACTTGCTGGTGACGCCTTGCGATAGTGGCAGAACCGCATCTCCCGGTGATAATCTAGAATTGGCAAAATTCGTTAGTATCAAGGTTGCGAATTTATATCCTTACCTAAAAAAATTTATTCATTATTCATGATAACTCATCCGCGCTATGTTACTAATATTTTAGGGTGGTCTAATAATTTTTAGGCAAAAATGCAAAACAGACCCTCTAACTTTCACATTTTTTTTATTTTAGTCCTCTAACTTTCAGTTTTGTCAATTTAGTCCTCTAACTTTCAATTTTGTCAATTCAGTCTTCCGTTACAAATCCGTTACTGCTGCCAAAACGACGCCGTTTAACGGATGACTGAATTGACAAAAATTGAAAGTTAGAGGACTGGATTGACAAAACAGAAAGTTAGAGGACTGAAATGAAAAAATGTTTTAGAGGACTGAATTGACAAAACTGAAAGTTAGAGGACTGAAATGAAAAAAACGTGAAAGTTAGAGGGTCAGTTTTGCACTTTTGCCTAATTTAATTTAGGCCATATTAAATTAGTTTTTTTCTTGTTTTTTTTAAATAGTAAAAGTAAAAGAAAATACGCTACAACTGTTAGAAAAACTAATTTAATATTATATTACTACTAATAATAATATAAATTGAAAACAGATTCCAACAATTTAGATAAGTAATTAGTGAGCTAAGTAACAACCCATTCATTTTAAAAAAAAAAAAATTCGTATTCATTCAAGAAATAATGATACGATGAAGGTCGATCCTGGACAAGCATTATCTTCAACATTTCCGTGTGGCATTAGAGATTACTGTTCAATTACATTAAAATTATATTTATAAATTACATTGTCAAAATTATATTTATAAATTACATTGTCAAATCAAATATTAAAAATTAAAAAAATACATCACTTATCTTTGAAATGTAATTGTTGGAATATAATTTTTTCTCATCATTAAAATTATATTATTAATTTTCTTAACAGTTGTAGCTATTTTCTTTTTCTTTTACTTTAAAAAATAAGAAAAAGAAAACTAATTTAATATGGCCTAAATTAAATTAGGCAAAAATACAAAACTGACCCTCTAACTTTCACGTTTTGTCAATTCAGTCCTCTAACTTTCACATTTTTTCATTTCAGTCCTCTAACTTTCTGTTTTGTCAGTTCAGTCCTCTAACTTTTAATTTTTGTCAATTCAGTCCTCCGTTAAACGGCGTCGTTTTGGCAGCAGTAACGGATTTGTAACAGAGGACTGAATTGACAAAAATTGAAAGTTAGAGGACTGAATTGACAAAACTGAAAGTTAGAGGACTGAAATAAAAAACCTGAAAGTTAGAGGGTCAGTTTTACATTTTTGCCAATTTTTTACTATGCTCGTTCGAGGATCTCACAAGCTACTTCATAAAACTCCATATTATGCCATATTTCCATAATTTCAGTGCACCAACACTGACTTTGAAAATTTGGTGCGCTTAATCGGGGTTGAATTTGGGGCTGAACTTTTAATAGAATACTCAATTATGTGTCTATTTAGTTAGCTTTTACGGATCGTGATTTTGATTCCTATAACTCAAGTTATGGACTGAAGTTAAGGGGCTATGCAACTGGAAAAACTGGGCACATGGGCAGCAGATAGCCCGACTTCAAAAATTCGGTCCGGTCTCATATTAAGTCCAAAAATTCTAAATTTTGGATATGTTACTACCTTATATGTATAGTATATCCAGAAATTTATGTGTCATCAATCAGACATCATAAACTTGACTTACATGTAAATCTTTACAGCCTGTTGGGAATGTGACTTCACTAACATTTACTGCCCAATATACCATTTCACCACTCTCTTAACTTTATTTAATTTTCACACAAGCAATTCTTATTACTCTCATCACCAGCCATTAAAAAATATTATCAATTCAAAAAATATACTTTTCCAACACATTCATACAAAATAAGCCAAAGACTTTAATCATTCACCTTTGAGTTATTAACTCCAAACAATTTAAAATCATACTATAACATCTTTTAATGCATGGACTTTAATAATTTATCATCAAATCAACAAAATCAACTCCCCCCAATATGTTAAGAAATTTGGCCACATACCCATTTTTCTACCTTGGAAATTTTTATCCAAACTTAGGCATAAACTACTCCAAACAACATCATAAACGTGTCTTGATGCCTAATTTGTACTCAATCCTTTCAAACAACAAAGCCCCAATTTTGTAGGGTTCATGGGTGGGAAAATTCAAGTGAAGAATGCATGCTTATTTTCCAAAATAAGAAGAAGAAAGAAGGAGAAGAAGCTTACTTGTTCAAGAAAAACTTGAAAATTCATCATATTTCCTCACAAATCCACTTGAGAGTGAAGAAAAATTGAAGACTTCCCTTGAGACCCAATCCACGTTTTTTTTGTTTGAAAGAGATGAATGAATAGTGTTCTATTTATAGATAAAGGGGCTGATTTTTTTTGTGATGAAGTGAGTGGCTCAAAATTTGCTACATCACATAAATCTAGTCTATTCCCGAAATTACTGTAGCAGCCAAGGCAATCGCAATATTTGACTTAGTTCTTGTTCGAATTTGGAAACGTATTTGACACGGAAGTTTTAGGTCTCGGTCTTAAATTTCCGAAGATATAAATCATAAAAATAAGAGTTCATATGAAAATGTTACTGCCCGATTACTAAACGTTATTCAAGATGGAACGTAAACTAAGTTCGCGTCAAAATTTCAATAAATCTTCCGAATGTCCCAACTGTCATTTTATGAGCACGTACTTGCTCAAACATGATTTATATAGATTATTATGCCTCCAAATCATCATAGTCGTCAGGCTCTGGTATCGTACGAGTCGTCAGGTTCACCGGATGTTACAACAAGAAATTGAAGACATATTCAACTCCATCTCCAGCGGATCTGATGCTGGCGTCCTCAAATTCTATAAAAGAGACATGGCTTCGAAGCCTCTCTTTGGAGATCTGTTTAGTAATCTCCCGAGCCTTTCCCATCTGGAAAGCAGTAGCTGAACGATGAACCTTCTAACGGTTAACAGTTTCTGCCCCATAATCCCAGAACCACCAAGAGTACCACCTCTTGCCATCATCTCTCCTAAAGCCTGGATCAGACTCGGAATCAACAACTGAAATCCCTAAATGATGTACAACCTCTGAAAAATTTGAAAAATCCAGAACCTTCTGCGAAACACCTAGGGGATGAACTTCTCAAAATATGCGTAGCATGTAGGGCGGAATATGACGACCGCAAGATGTTCAGAAGGATAGAACCTTGCATGCCAGGACGTGCCAACATATGCGGTTAACTCTAGAACAAAAGAGACATATTTTTCTTTATATTTAACCGACCATCGATGCCCAATGCCTTCGACACAAGGGTGACCAAGCCCACCAGTTTCATGAGGCTGACGTCCTTCCCTAGCTATTAAGTGCATGAAAATACACTTTAAACATCACTAATTCAGCTTTATTATCAAGTATTTAATCTTAATTGTAGTTTATTTTATGTTTTATTATTCGAAAGCAATTGAAAAAAGATCTTGGAGTAATTGTACGTGTTTTGGGACCTTGCAGATGCATTGGAAGCACCCGGGAAGAGCGAAAAATATAGAAAACATTACTCCAGAAATTATGTCACGCGTCGTGACGCCCACTTCCTAGCGTTGCGAAGCGCCTTTAGTTTGTCGCCATAGAGAATTTCCGAGAGTTTGGCACCGCGAAGCTACTTTTTGGTGTCACAAAAGATCCCCATAAGCTTAATTCGGTCGTTTTCATGCACATAAGGACTCAGGGACTTCCCTATATATACCCAAGCTAGTCCAAAACCCTAAAAAATAAGAAACAAAATACACAAAAAATAGTTAAAATCACTTATTTGAGAGAGAAGAACGAGGAAACTTCAGGCCAGACAGGATGTCTCTTCGATCCCTTCAGGCTATGTCTTTCTTTTTATGGATAACTAATATCCTAGGCAAAGCTAGGGATGAACTCTTGTACTTAACTTCTTATATTCATATTTTTGATTCATGAATAATCTTCAACATTTAATACAATTGATTTTTCGTTATTCTCAATTATCTTTTGATTTATAATCCAGAGATTGTGTTTTACTAATTTTCATATAAGAATAGTCATTTTTTTCATTTGTGATTGGGGAACCCAGTTGTAATTGGTATTGCTGTTTTATGAGTTAATCTTCTTCTGCAGTATTTCCTGTGGGTATATTATCGACGTTAGATAGGTCATAATGATAACATTATGATGTTAACATAGAGAAAGAATTCATTGATTACCTTAGAATTTAATATGTTTTGAATTGAAATATCTTATGATTGTTGGTTTGGGAAGTGAAACCCTTAATTGAGTAATAAAAGGAATCAACTACTGAATATAAGGACTTGATACATGAGGGATTCCTGACGCTTTGCTGCCTTTCTCTACCGATAATTCTTACGTATTTTTCATAGTTTTTTTTTACATTGCCAATTAAATCTTTTCCTTTAATTATGTGATTGCTAACTGTAGGACACAGAAATTGACGACGCTGTTCTAGGCTCGCGGCCTAGTTGGGAGTACGGAGTAGCCCGTGGGGGACTAAACAAGAGAATAATGGAGTTGCCACCCGGTGTGAACCGGGAAAATGATTTAAGGCCATACTCACCATTCGCAAGGGAAGACCTAAACCGTTTGGTTCAGAATGGTCCCTTACTTATGCCACTTAATAATGATATGATTTTGTGCAATATCTTACCGAATCTACGCAACATATATGCTCAAGAGTAACTTAGATCTAGTTCACATTCATAAAAGTAAATCTTATGTCTAAGTTTGCATGCTTTAAAAGTAAGTCATTATAACGGCAGCATACAATATCACACAACGAGCATATTGATCATCAAACACAAAGAATAATAAATAATCACTTAAACACATACGTAAACTAAATTCCTAATGCGAAAAGCAAATCACTAAATCATGCATAAAGAAGTAACATAATCATGCTTAAAAATAATAACATACTAGACCTAATCATGCTAAATAAATAATAATCTATTAGACTAACTTATGCTCGAATACAAGGTTGATGAAACGAAATACGTGTGCCTCTCAAGTGGTACGTGGCATTGTATCCCGAGTTCAAACCGCAATACCGTCCATTCGGATTCCGCTACGGAATTTACATCCGAGTTTCCATCTGATATACCACAAGAGAGAACACATATTCCGTTCATCCGGAAAATCACATCATGCATCAATCCATAATATTCATACGAAATAAAGTACTAAAATGGATAAAAATAGAAGATAATAAATAAAGAAGGTGCCCATCAGTCAGTCTAACCTCTTTTGTCTTCTCACGAAAGCGCGTTACAAGTGGCCGTCAGAAGGGTTGATGCTCCGCAACTCTTACGGTTCACTGGTTCAACATTTTCCTTCAATGTTTTGCTGTTTGGGCTGCTGTTTTCACTCCGTTTCACTGCGGTTTCTGGTCACGAATTAGGCTTACTGTTTTGCGGTAATGCGGGGCTGTTTTGGTTTGCAGTTTGCGAGTTTTACGGGGCAGTTTTTGGTGCCATTTTGGGGCGAATTCTGGACTATTTTGGCAGTTTTTAGGTGCAATTTTGGGCAGTTTTTAGGTGTAGTTTTGGGTTAATTTGGGGACTGTTTACTCGATGGATGTGAGATTGTTTCAGGCGTGAATATATGGGCAGATTGTGGTGTCTTCAGGCTTAATGAATGGGGTTTTAGGTTGTAGTCTTGCGTGAAGATGAATGTAGTAACATGAAGGGCTTTTGGTGATGAAGGATGAATGATGGATATTGCGTGAGTAGGCTTTAGGTGGCGTGAGAAGGGAGGCTGATGAGGATTATGTGGCTAGGCGTGAATGGCTTAGAATGTGTGGCAGTTTGACGTGTTGAAGGGGGCCAATTTGTGGGTGTTTCAGCGTTGATTTTGAAGGGGCAGTAGCGTGTTGTTGTGAGGCAGTGGAGTTGGGTGCACTGTGTGTGATAAAGGGGCAGTTGTGGGCGTGAAGAATGTGGGTTGAGTGAGTGAATGGCTTATGCTTGAGGTAGTTTGAGTGACGAAGGGGCATGTTTTTTTTTTGTTTTGCCGTGAGAGTCTCTAGGCTTCTAAGGTTGGGTTAAGGGTTATTTTTATAGGCTGGTGGGGTAATCCTTGTGCGAATAGGGAAATGATTTGTTTATTCATGAGGATATATTTTAATTAGGAATGTCTTTTAATTTGATTTGATTTCTTCTCTTTTGATTAGGGATATGATTTGATTTTATTTGATTTGATCTTGTTTAATTAGGGAAGGTGATTTAATCGAATTAGGAAGGCTTTTGATGGATTTGATTTGTATCTTTTGATTAGGGAATGTGATTTGTCTTGATTTTGGCATGTGTTTAATATGTGATTTTGTTTAATTTGGAAGCTTTGGGCATGTGGCTTTGGTCTCCTTGGGCGTGGGCTTGGTCCATTTGGTGGGCTTGGTGTGTGGTTTGGTGATGTGTGGGCTTGATGTGTGTCTTGCGGGGGTTTGGGATAAGGATGTGTTTAAAACGGAGGTCCAACTAGCGAACCCAAAGCTAAACAAGCAAATTAAATCCAACAAAAATGTCAATTCTTGACTCTTCCCTTCCGACGTCTGTTTCCCGTGACTTCCATAATTTAAAGAGGTAGTGTCTCCATGCGAGACTCATCATCGGGACTTATATGCAAAAAAGCAGTGCCTACAGTCGCCCCCACTTTGATGGGACTTGTGCAGTGTGTGACAATGACAATTCAATCAAAGTTTATGCAATGCATTTTTACTTACCTGGCTCGCCAGCTGCCACTTGACTTGCCTGTTGCTTTGAATTGAGTTGATGAGAGGTGGTCCATTCTCGAACCAAGTTGATAAAGTGGGCCTCGACCCTGGGATTCATTCCCAAAATTGCTGGTGAATTGGGCCTCGACCCTATGATTCATCCTGGATTCATTCCAAAACTCTGACGAGAGGGGCCTCGACCCTGGGATTCATTCCCGGATTCATTCCAAAACTCTGACGAAGTGGGCCTCGACCTTGGGATTCATTCCAAAACTCTGATGATATGAGCCTCGACCATAGGATTCATTCCCGGATTCATTCCAAACTCTGATGATATGGGCCTCGACCCTAGGATTCATTCCAAAACTCTGATGATATGGGCCTCGACCATAGGATTCATTCCCGGATTCATTCTAAACTCCGATGATGTGGGCCTCGACCATATGATTCATTCCAAAACTCTGATGATGTGGGCCTCGACCCTGGGATTCATTCCTGAATTCATTCCAAAACTCCGATGATGTGGGCCTCGACCCTGGGATTTATTCCAAAACTCTGCTGATGTGGGCCTCGACCCTGGGATTTATTCCAAAACTCTGCTGATGTGGGCCTCGACCCTGGGATTTCATTCATGGATTCCTTCCAAAACACTCGATGATGTCGGCCTCGACCCTGGGATTCATTCCCGGATTCATTCCAAAACTCTGCTGATGTGGGCCTTGACCCTGGGATTCATTCCAAAATTCTGACGATGTGGGCCTCGGCCCTAGGATTCATTCCTGGATTCATTCCAAAACTCTACTGAGGTGGGCCTTGACCCCCAGGACTCATCCCCAAAACTGATACTAATGTGGGCCTCGCCCTCGGGACTCATCCCGAAAACTGATGCTGACAACGCGGGCTTCAACCCTGAGACTCATCCCCAAAACTGATACTGATGTGAGCCTCTACCCCAAACTGATACTGACGATGTGGTATGGGCCTCGAACATAGGACTCATCCCAAAACTGATACTGATGGTATTGTGGGCCTCACCCCAGAGTGCCATACCCGGCAAGACTGATACTGATGCTATTGTGGGCCTCGCCTCCAGAGTGCCATACCCCCGCAAACTGATACTAATGCTACTGTGGGCCTCGCCCCCAGAGTTCCATACCTAGCAAGACTAATATTGAGGCTATTGTGGGCCTCGCCCCCAGAGTGCTGACCCGGCAAGACTGATATTGAGGCTGATGGTTCATTTCAACATATGTACTGCTCTCACGAGATAATCCTGATAGCTAAACATATTTTCGTCCTCAACGAATGCTTCACGTCGAAACCAGAGATCCTTCAAAGTACTTAATACACTCAACTCCGATCGTCTGAATGAGTAATCTAAACTATACTCCTAGTGTGTGTGCTCAGGATTTTTCGCAGCTTAATCCTTAAGTAAGCCAACTCGATGATTTTGTTTCGGAGAACCGGATCAGTGGGTCTAACCAACCTAGATGTCTTGATCACACTCTGTGATTACTTCCTCGTACTCAACATGATATGGTTTTCTCTTTCTTCTTTTTCTTTTGTCTATTTCTTTTGTTTTTGAACTTTTTTTTTCTCTTTTCTTCTTTCTTTCTCTTTTTTCTTTGACACACCTACCCTTTAAGGTAGCATTTCTCCTCATGGTGGTCCTAATACTCGCCCATGGGTAGCTTCACGCTTATCGATTATAGGCGGTCTATTTTTCTTTTCTTTTCATTGCGGAGACTTTTTCTTTATTTCCAACCATATCATGTATCGTAGCATAAGCAAACCAGGATGGACTGTTGGACAGTTATGACCCATAGCGTCACTATTTGTACAGATCATGGTGTTGTTGTACAAATTAACTATGTGACAAAGGAAATTGCTCTCTTATCATTTGTAATTAGATTACCAAGATGTATAAATGATAGGAGGTCCTTATGATTAGTTCCTGGATTGAGATGATATGAGACAGTATCAATCCATGAAGGTTTAATCATTAAATATCCCTAGTCAGAGTATTATCGAGATTGGACATCGATAATGCAGAAAAGACTAGTATTACACTTGTGCGCGTTGTGAGGGCATACATCATTGTTCTCATATATTTGGGTATAGGATACTCATGTAAGTGTAGTAGGAGGTTGTGTTTTACAACCGATGGTACAAAATAGCTTCGCTCTGGATAGACCCCTCGGAATTCCATTGGTAGTATGACTATGTGTCTAGGGAGTCCGAATCAGGGTAGGTGTATTTGGTCTTAACCTGTGACTTGCACTACTAATACTTGCGACAATCAATATACTTTTGTTTGGTCGTCCAGGGCTTTAACATGTTCTTGTACGCCTCTTCTGGGTATATTGAGAATCGTAGTGTATTGGGTGTGATGTCGAGATGGAAGTATCACTCCAGTCAGTGGAGATGATGATCATGTAGGATACATAACCCGTTCTCTTATATGCTGCAGCTATCGGGATATTATGACTAGGTCATGTTTATCTGATTATAGAGACTAGTTACCAGAGATCTGATATGTGCTTCGTACAGGGTAGACAAAATTCCAAGCCCAGGCCTTGCACGTGACATACGATGTTGGATCGAAATACTCAATACTACGTATACTACGGCTGATATAGATCACATATTCCTGTTAGGATATTTCTGGAGAATTGGTAGACATGGTGCTTTGCTAGAAGCCAACCTTGTCTTGTAATTCGGTAAAAATGTAGTACTAGGTACTTACGTGTTTGGATAGTCCGACGACCGGATTTTACTGCCAACATATCCGGGATCTCATGGGTCGCTTCCCGAAGATTCACCGATGACGTATGCCTCGTACTTTATTAATCGGGGATTAATTAAAGAGAGAGAAAATTAATCTGGGATTAATTGCGGAGATATTTTATCTGGGATAAAATATTAATTAAAGAGAGAGAACGATTAATTTATAATTAATCGATAAATAATATATTCGATATATTATACGAAATTGGATTTCGACGCTGAATTAAAATTAGATTTTAATTCGGGCGAACGTGTTAATTTAGAATTAATTCGTTAGCGATGTGAATAGTGATTTTGCTAGGCATAATTATTTATTACAACATCGCAAACGGAAAATTCGTTAATTTGGAATTAGCGAACCCGAGCCCGAGAGTGTTTACGGCGGGCGCATTTGTATTTCGAATTCGAGTGCGGTCCACAAGTCACATCAAGCGTCAAATCACTTGTCATTTTGATTGATGTGACATCTTGTCACTTGATTGAGTGAAAAGTGATGGTTGTTGGAAGAGTGTTTGACACTCAAGTTAGACTTTTGAAAGACATTTACCATATTTAATTATTTGGTATTTGACTTTTCTTTTTTTGTGTATTAGATACACTTAATTTCCAACAACAAAAGACTTAACCTTTTCACTCTCTCCCTCCTCTCATCTCTCTCGGCCTAAAGGCTATTTTCGTCTTCCTTTTCGCTGGTTTCACCGAAAATGGCAAGGAGAAGCAAGGTGATTTTTGTGGCAAAAATTACCAATTGTTAGAACACTTCCGGGGTCTTGCGAAGGTGATAGGGAACCACACTTGTGTTGGAATCACAACACATTTTGCTAGTCCTCGAGCAAAACATAAAATAAAATAACATAAACAATTTTAAAGTAAAGTTTAACTAAGCCACTTTCGTAGGGATCACGGTTGCATTTAGCGTATGCAACAAGCCTTTAAAAACCCTAGGTGTCCCTAGTGGACGAGTTGTAGTCTCGTGAGGGTTTACAGCAATGCTAAGCCACAAACATTTTATAAAAGTAAAAATGTAGTGAAACTAATGCACACAAAAGCAAAAAGACAAGCGAAAAGAGAATAAAGAGTTAGTGACTAATCAGGTGAAACTTCTACTCCAAGTTACTAGTTGTTTTGTTTCTTTCTAAATTACAGAATAAGTAAATTCTCCGATTATTTTACCATTCTTCATATACACAGCCAACAAGATATTAATCAACTCATTTTTGCCCACAACAGTCATAAGTGCAGTTGATATGAGAGTAATATTTTTGTCCTAAAGTTCTATCAGATTTCACACCTTTTGGTAGCAATGGAATAATTTTTCTGATTTTTCTGATTTTTTTTCTTTGATTTTTTTCTCTATTTTTTATTTATATACAATATCTTCCATCTATGTAACGAGTGTTGGGTCGGGGCTCCCAAACCAGTTGGCTTTAGGGCACCAGGTGTTAAGACACCCCTACAGACTTAATTACTCAGATTTCAGATATATATATTTTTTGCAAGCATCTTTGATCCATGTAGCGAGCTTTGGGCCAGTGACTCCCAAACCAGTTGGTTTTAGGGCACTAGGTGTTAAAACACCCTTACAGACTTAATAACTCGGATCTCCGATTTTTTTTTTACTCCACTGCTTTTTGAGATGCTTCCTCCAATTAAACTAGAGCACTGAATATTACAAACTTTTCAATTATAGCTCATGTCTGTATGTTACTATATATGTTGATAATACCTGTCACTGAGCATATGAAGATCCATTTTAGTCCGTTTTAAGGAAAATTCACAAATTAAATAATTCAAATGAAATAAACAAAAATAACTTGTTTCAAAATGGTTTTAGATACGTCTCAGGAGTGGAAACTCCTTACTCAGCTATCTCTTACCAATTTCACCTTTTTAGTCAAATAAAAAACACAAAACACAAAATATTTTTGTAATTTTTTGAAAATTTTCCAATTTTTTTTTTATTTTTTTCGAAAAAATTTGCCTAAAAATTAAAAACACACACTAAAACAAGGTACTGATCAACAAATTCTCTCCCCCAAACCTAAATAGACATTGTCCCCAATGTCTTAAACAGTAAAAGGGAGTTAAGAAGGTCGTACCTGGTTAGCTGAAAATCTACAGGAAATTAAAGGTTAAGATCTAGATTAATCCGACGCCTCTTACCACGATCGTCCTCGGACCAATTTATCTTTGAAAGGATAGGGTCAACTTGGTTCATAGGCTAAAAGTTGGTCTATTAGATCCGGAGCAGTTTTGGCAGTATAAGGAGTTCTTTCATAGGTTTTGACACGAACCCATTTCTCCGGGCATCATCAAGAAACACACAAAGAAAATCATAAAATCCATCAACGTTAATAGTCCAAGCGCGGTTTCTGGTGTATGTTCAGGTTCGCCCAAGATAGAACTATAAAAATTTCCTCCAATGTGCCCAGCCACCTGGCAAAGCGATAAAAGCATCAGCACGGTTAATCATTTCCACCAGTCGTTCAGACATACCTGGCACAATAAGTTCCTCTCCGTTTGATGATCCAATAAGATTTGCCTCTGCCAAGGTTTTGGGATGATTCCCAAAACGTGACTGTCTCATTCATGTACAGCCTTTGAAACGATCCCCATAAGTCCAAGATTGCCTCCGCCATATATTAAATGCATATTCCTTGCAGCTAAGACTCGACCCAATTCATGTGCTGCTTCTATGTATTGTGGCTTAGTACCAACACTACTACCGTAGAACACACAGATGTTTTCAACTCGTCTTCTCGAAGTGGCTTCCATTTTTTTTTATGTATTTCTTTCTCAAATCAGGATGCCTTCCAAAGTGCAATGACGGGCTGATTTTATAGTACCTGAAAAGGGTGAGCAATAATAGCACTAATATCTTCCAAATGACGATTGTTAGCTAAATAACAAAAGAAATCGTGAAAGGTCAAAAAGTCTGGATCCTGTCTACGAAAAATAAAGATAATTACAACAGAAAAGTGAATCAAAGCAATAATTAAGTGAACGGAACTATGTACGCAATACGCCACTCATTTGGTATATAAATCCATTAGGATGCGTCTCAAGAATTAATTCTTTATTCAGCCATCGCTAATGAATTGTTTCTCATCTTTGTGATTGCCAAACACCATTCCTTCTGTTTTAAAATGCTCCGTTTGTGCTTTTCCCTACAAAAAAAACACAAAAAATTAAAAACTCTACAACATGTATACACAAAATATGAAAACAGAAATTACAACAAATTGCATGGGTTGCCTCCCTGCTAGCGCTAAATTTTTCGTCTTCAGCCAAACGTGGCTGAAATCCATCTGTTAAGGAGGTTTCAGCGTCGTTTTAGATGTCCGATCAAAGACAATCCTGTGAGCATTGCTTTTGAAGGGTCTCTTCCAACGGTAAGGTGGCAAAAAGAGTTTTGTCCCATTCAGTGCTCGTGCCACCTTTTTGATCTTTGTTGCTTCAGTGGTTCCTGAAAAGAAAGAAAGAAAATCAGGAGGTCTCATATGGTGCTTGACTTGGAATGAAAGTTCCATTCTGTCAAGCTTCTGGGTGATATCTTTGATTTGTACTCCCTGATACAGCGATGTTTCTCCTGAATGCTCTGGATCTTTATTAAGGTCAGACATTTGCTCCTCCATTTGCTCTGCTTCTTGTTCCACCTTTTCTTCACAGATGAATTTTAAAATTTCCTCGTTCAGTTCTTCATCTGTCATCTGTGAAAAACATGCTCCAAAATGGTCTGCCTGAGAATGCAAAGATGTTTCTGACATTAGGTTTTCATCCTCTGATACAACTGGAATGGATGGTTCAGATAGATCTTCTTCAAACATCAAGGTAAAGCATGCTCTGCTCCAAGATCTTCATTTTGAGGATTGAAAGTTTGATCCTCCATTGTTGGTGCAATTGGTACAAATAGATCAGCTTCATCCTCGTCAGAATCTGAATAATAAAAGTCAAATTGAGACTTTGCCGGTTTGGGCTCCTGAACTGATACCTCTGGTTGTTGTTACTGCTCAGCCTCCTCCTCTGTTGAAGTGTCATTGTGAAATGATTGGTACTCGAAGGCTTCATCAGTGTTATTTAAAAATGCTTCTTGAGGTATGATGTTCTGGTTTTCTATTAATTGTCTCATTTGATCTGTCATCCTCTGAATGAATTCTGATTGTCTCTGAATTGTGTGCATCTAATTGAGCTTCCGTTCTTCGAGCCAATCTTTGAGCATGTGAATCAACTGATCTTCCTCTGATGGTTCTGATTGTTGATGGAAATCGAAGGTAGATGGTGGATAAGATGGAAAATGTGATGGTTCTCGTCCTTGAATGATTCCAATAATTCTACCATTCTGAAAGGTATATACATTGATCGCTCGGGTGGTTACCATCACAAATTACACATCTCCCCATTTCGTTCTGATGAGGAAATGTGGTATTGCTTGGTTCTGACATCCAGTGATAGTTGTTGGGCTGGACAATAGGCCTCAGAAAACCGGACTGTTGCTCCCAGATTTGGGGTGTATCTTCTAGTAAAGCTCGTGATCTTTCAATCTCCAGTAGTAGTGTTCCATTTTTTTCAATCACCTGAAAATACAATAAAGAAATAAAAATTACAGATAAAGAAAATTAGATACAAGTAATTAGATAGCTTCAAAAATAATAACTCAAGAAAAATAAGTCCCCGGCAACGGCGCCAAAAACTTGACCGGCGTAAACACACACGTAAACGCAAGCGCACGTATCGTTCAAGTAGTATAAAAATATCGATCCCACGAGGACTTAATTCCTACTATGTTATTAATTATTGAATCTATTTATTTACAGATATCTAATTGTGGGATAAGAGAATGATTGCTTGATTGATTTGGTTGAATGTAGTTTTGCAAAATAAATAAATAAATAAAAAGACAAAAGAAAATACTAAGGAAAATAACAAAAGACACAAAGATCTAAGGTTGTGAATCATTCTAATATCATTTAAAAGATGAAGTGGTTATTTCATTTTTGTGTAATAAATTAGTTTACTAACCTGGAACACTAAATTATGCAAAAGCCTCTGTCGATGGTCAGACGCAAATACCCAGTTTAACCCAATTGAACCATATGTCTATGTCAACCAAATTATCTGGATTCATTAAGTTTAAGTTCCAATTATGGCTACCCCACCCGACAGGTATATGTCTATCCTGTAAGGAAATCTATTAAAGGGTTATCTATCCTCAAGGAAGATCGTGGGCTATTAAGTCTAAGGCTGAAACCTAAAATCCCTATGTCTAGTTCATTTTAGATTTACCACATCAATCTTATTGGTGATCAGACAACAAGAAGCATTAAGCTTAAGACTTAATAAGTAAACCTTTAAATTACCCAAACTATAAAAAACCCCTTATAAACCGGTGATATTAAAATTCATCACAACCCCAGATAACTAACACATAACTAGGGCTAGTAAAAACTTAAAAGTAAAAGACATAAAGTAAAAATACTGAAAAGTAAAAGACATAAAGTAAAAGCTGAAAAGTAAAATAAAATAATATGAAATGCTAAGGTAAAAGAAATTACTTTTACTATTTACTATTTTAGATATCTCCCATAAAATAATATATAAACTTGTGATAATATTACCAACCAACCAATCTGGCGGTATCCTTTATTAGTCATGTTTAAACCAGATTAAAATGAATTACCAACCGACCAATCTGGCGGTATCCTTTTTAAGTCAATATTTTAAATAGTGAATATATTATTTTTAAGGGAGATTAATCTAAATAGTAACAGTAAAAGAATTACCTTTCACCCTAGCTGGGGAAGTTACCTCCTCATGGTGAATAGTAAAAACTGTAAAAAGTAAAAAAAAAGTAAATTACTATATTAACAAAACGTAATTAAAATTATTTACAAAACTAAAAACTAAAAAAACTAAAAACTAAAAGAAACTAGAGAGAGAAACTCTCTCTTTACATCAAAGAGATGAGAGAGAGTGGTGCAGCTGAAACTGAAATTTCGAGCTGAATTTATAGGCCTCGGTAGGCATCCGGCGTCGCGACGCTGAGGCCTGTGGCGTCGCTACGCCAACTTCTGTCAATGTGGCACGCTCTGGTTTGTCGGTTTGCAGATTCTGGATAAGCTGATAAGGTGACACGTGGCGAGGTGGTTGGGCTTCAATTATTGTGACACGTGGCGGCTTCTGATTGGTCGATGAGATTCTTATCTACTACGTGTCAGATAAGGATTAGAGACTCAATGACTAATGCTGACGTGGCCGTGATGTGGCGATGACGTGGCGACACGTGGCAAAGTGACTGTCGGCACCATAGAATTATGACATGTGGCACCCTGTGATTGGTTGATGATGACGTGGCGGTGAGGTGGCAGTTTGACTTGGTCAACCTGGTGATGTGGCTGATGATGTGGCAATGACATGGAATGACACGTGGCACACGTGGCGATGATGACTGTCGACACCGTAGGATGATGACTGTCGACACCGTAGGATGATGACTGTCGACACCGTAGGATGATGACACGTGGCACGGCGCATTTTAGCAGATCGGCTGTGATGGTGACACGTGGCACGGCGCACGTTAGCAAAGTCAAACTTTTCTCAGATTCTGATTTGTGGACCCGGCGCACGTTAGCACTGTTCGGCGTATGTTAGGCGTCGCGACGCGGAAATTACCAAAATGTCATTTTCTTCCAATTTTCACTGTTTTGGCCCAAATCACCTCCAGAATGTCCTGAAACTTTATTTATCTACAAAATAACACAAAACACATCAAAATATTCATAATACTCAAGAATTATACAAAATATAAGGTTAAATGAGTGGGAAATAGTGATAGATTTACCACTCATCAGTTACAATTGGCATGTTTGATAAATGTTGTAGTTTTCAAATGTTACAAGTAACCTTAGGCTTTAATTAAATGAAGTAAATTGACCATTTTACCCCCCCTTTCACGCCCAAGCCATATATAAGAGGGATATGTTTTTTCTTTTGTTGGCTAATGTTAACCCTAGCCTGCAAATATAATAAAAATCTCTCCATGTATTTTAGAGAAGAAAATTCCTAATATTCTTTAGCTCAGAAAAGTTATTTTGTTGTTCTGCTTGAATTTTATGTTGTAGACATTCTAAAAAAAGTTGTAGAGATTCTTTTCACTCTAAATTTTGGGACTTTTTGATTTGGGTGATGGATTTGGAGGCTAAATGCATGTGTGAAGTAAAATTGAGTAATATTAGTGTAATATTAGTTCAACTTTATCATATGATGACTTGTTACCATTCTAAAGTGTTATGACCACTCTTATAATACCTAGAATTATCATTGAGTTCTTCATTGGTGGTGGCTTTGATTGTTGTAAATATTAATATGATTAATATTGAGAAAATTAGATTTAAAGCATGAAAAATGATATTTTTGGCACCCAGATCAGATCTGGAAATTTTGGAATTTTGGTGATGAAAAATATGTTATTTAAATCTATTGGATGTGTATTGGGCATTGGAATAATTGCCGGAAAGTGTTTCGGAGTGAAAATATGCGAAAAATGGAAAAAAATTGCTTGATTACCGGGTGAGTCTCGGGCTTACCGGATAACGGCTGTCCAAACAGTGAATTGTCAATATTTGGGCAACCCATGAACTACCCATGTACTATTATGGCTGACTTGGGCAGCCCCCATGTGTATTGGTTGGTCGGTTCGGGTAAAAACGCGTTTTATGCCATTTTGCGGAAAAAAACGTTTTCGTAAAAGTTTCGCGATGTTTTCTAAATTATTTATATTATTATTTGATAAAAAATATAATATGTTTATATGAAATATGAATGAATTATTCATATTGGATATTGAATAATTTATTCGGTAAGTTAAGAGTTTTTAAAGTTACGATTTCGCCCGAACCGCGCCCTTCCGTCGCGCCTAAGAAAACCCTACAAAATTGGTATCAGAGCGAGTCTAATCCTACATCCATTATATTTGTCATGTTTGATCTATGATATATAATCCAATTTTGATATTTTCACATGCTTGTAATCTAGATGTTTCTTGATTTTTCGGTTCTACGCTAACGGAAAACGTAACCGAGATTTAATAGTTAAGTTAAGTTATGTTTTCTCGGGTAGAATTAAGTTGTTGAGAAATTGGTCTAGATTAAATATCTGCATTTGGTGTAGAGTAAAACCCTCTTTTGGAATATCCCTGCCTGAATAAGGCATTAAAGTGACTAGTATTATGAATACTTATTTCTTGGTCCGCCTTGTCAGTACGGATGCGAATGATTTCCTGATGCTGTAATTGTATCGTGCCAAAGCTGTGCAGTTATGGCTGATGGTAGTTCATTTGCACCGGTAGAACTTATATGATAAGAGACAAATTCAAGTGAAAGTGGAAATCCTGACTGTGCCAAATCTGTCAGAACTACATTGGTAGCTTGAGTTTGTCACTGACAATTGAAGCCTTGATACTCCTCATGTGAACATGCCAAAGCTGTCACAACAAGAAACGGTTCGGACCAAAATCAGGAGTCACAGTGAGTGTGATTGACAATGAGTTGTCTACCTGTGAATATATGTAGGCGAGAACGTGCCAAAGTTGTAAGTCGAAATATATTCACGGGGTCCACTTCCCTTTATGAAATTCGATTTAATTATTGAATTATCATTTTCCATTGGGGATTACGGTATTACGTAAAATAGTGGGAAGCACTGCTGGGTTAAAAATCCATAACTAATGCTGTGTGTAATATTATGAAAATTACCGCTTATGTTTTCCTTATTCTATAGTGTTGATAAAATTAAACTTTTAATCCACTACATGCATATTTTATATATATGTTTTCTGACTTCCCTTATGGTTGCAGTTTTCTATAATAGGTTCTAGATTATTAGTAGGCTTGGATATTGTTTGTAACACCCCGCCAGAGGCATGATGCTACCGGCATGAGACAAGATTAACCCATCTCCATAAACCTATAAATTTACTGAAAATTCGTCATGATATATCCTAAAACTTGACAACCTGGATCGCAGTCCATCATCAAAAGGAATCTAAGAAGATATCAAACAAATAAAAGGACCTCAAGTCCACAAAAATCTCATTAAAATCATATCCTAAGGGCTCCGCCCATATCGTCTATCAACACTCAAGGGCTTTGTGCCCACCACATCATAAACAATCAAAATATTTACTTAATGTATATACAAACAACGTGCTCAGCACGACGAATAAAGCAATAACCAAATATTTTAAATTCATAACTTCAAAACTTCTTCCAGGATACTTGCGAGAGTGACTGCCGCTTGGGTGATCCGTGTCTCGAGCATGACTTCCAAAGCTGAAGTGGACCTGGAAGCCAACCTACTAAACTAGCAAACTGGTCTGGTGTGAGTTTTAACAAAAATAAAACTCAGCAAGTAACCATGCTAGTATTACAACAAACAAGTCAAACATATCAACGATTAACCGAATTACTAAATTATTATAAGTTTGAAATTATAATTTGTTATTATGCTTTATTCTTAACCCATGTCAAGTTTTCATATTAACATGTCAACATGTGTGTCAATCTCATAGCTAACGTTCAAAGCATACGATGCAAAGCTCAAATATCATAGAGTATATCGTTAACATCAAACTCACTTCAATCATGTGAAACATGAAGTCATATATCTACCCTTTATTACAAATATCCATATTTGAAATATCATCAAATCGATAAGTTAAACAAACATTTTTCATTTTGAAACAAACTCTTTCAATTCAATGCAAACATCCTCAATGGCTTAACTTTCATGATTCATATGTATTTGCACATACTTTGGCATACCTGTCTTATATACATGTAAAAATAATTCCCAAGTTTACACATATACATACACACTAATACAACTTAACAAACATGCTTTGTAACATCTAATACTTATATTAGCTTAAAAATTCATTCATTCATTCATTTCAAATAAGCATACACTATCCATATATTCTACGAGTTCTACCATACACACACATACACACAGTCACACATACAATCATCATGCAACCAACCACGAAACACACATAACAATCAATACATCAAAGAACATACCATCAAACAATACATACATATCGCCGGCTTACACATACAATACTCGTACGTGACTCATTAAACCACGAATATGTATGAGATGAATTTCGTCTGAACAGATTCCTAACCAGCTCAACTACTAAACCACGAATCACCAATAACATACACACATACGCTCATACCATATAACATAAACTCATCACATGATTTCCCATACACAAACACATACATGACAAACACCCCAAGTCATCATCCAAACACTCATACACATACATGTAACTATACACATTACTACTAATTCAAACGCTTTATCTTTAAAAACTTTCATTTCTTTCCCTTATCGATCAAACACACTTAGTTTCCGAGTTTCTATCTGAAAATATCTGATACTAAAGCTCATCGTTTAAACATACCTATTCAAGAATGACTTAGCCTATACCATATTTCTCATCAAACTTCTCTATTCCAACCTTTATATGAATAAATCACTTGTACAAATCAATAAAAAACCTATTCCATTAACCGATCTCGTATAATCAAATTGTCTGTCTCTTATCATCATATACATATTCAAATACACATATCAATGGTTATTCATGTACCTATTTATTTACATATATATAGACATTTATTACATATTCAAACACTCACATGCATCAATAGGCATCAACATCATTAAACATTTCCCTTCATATTATAGCAATAACGAGAGTCCATACCTGTGATTGCGCACTATCTCAATTATACCAAACCTCGAAGTCATTCTCACACCCATCTTTAACTATCCTACACCATTATATATTCATATATATATATATATGAATGAATGGTGTAGGCACGAAAAGAACGGTTTGAGAACGCATCGCATGGGTTACTTAACTGGCTTCGCGAGCTCTCCAAGTCTTAGTCACATCTGTCAAAATAAATGGCGAAATACCGTCAAAAACATGACTTAAAAGTTCTCGACTAAACTATGATAAAATATCGTATCTTTCCGGAACAACCAAATCAAGTCCGATTTCAATACTTCCAGTTTCAGTAATCTTAAAACAATATCATAAACTTACCCAAGTCATCAGTTAACTTAAATTCTTGATTTACGTGTTTTTAGAAAATCTTTCGAAAAAATTCTACAAACGCTATGGAAGGGTCCCGAACCCTCCGAACCTACCCGGATTCATCCAAACATGCTCATAATACCATAAATAACTCATAACTATCATCAAAACCAAAACACACATTTATACGTAAAAACACACTTTTACCGAAAACTTGCATATTCTAACGGATCGATCAAACTGGTTCCGTTTTCACTTGGATTCTACTGAATACTCATATTCAATATTCTAATTCTCAAACAATTCAATTTATATCAATACTCTACTCTACGAAGCTACTGGATATATCCGAACATTTAACTATAAACTTGAAATTTGCGAAATTTTACCGGGAGGTCTTACCGAGATTTCGAAGGCATATACAGACTCCAAACGATCCCACGAACGTACTGGAATCGACGGAATTTCAATCAAAGCTATTGTTCACTGTAGGTCAATATTCATCCGAATCTTTCTTCCTCATTTCACGTGCAACCAGAAACGGAACGGAAAATCCGTCACCGCCAACTTGTATTACTCTCTGAGAGCTTCGATTTGGTGGGTGGCACGGGCCGTGAAATGAAGCGACGATCCGGGATCGGAAAACCCAAATTTACGCCTATTTCCTCTCGTTCACGCAGTTGCTGGCGTTTTGGGGGCTGTCGCCGACCACCACAAGGTGGAGGGGTGGCCGGCACACCCCTCTGGGCGGTCTCGGTGGCCGGTAGGCCGCCAGTGCAACCATGGGTGCTTCAAATACGTTTTGGGGATGAGGGGTCGGGTGAAGGGATTTGGTTTCTTTTGCCCATTCTGCAATTTCAGCAAACTTAATGGTATTCATAGAAAAAAAAATTTGAAATTTACATTCAGACCCTCCGAAAATTATAATCAGGCCTTTGTCATGGAACTTTCTCGAAAATTCATAATTTGGAAGCCCTTCTGATGCAAATTGCGAACAGTGTTCAACATGAAAGTTCTTCGTCTCGGGAAAAGCGAGTCTGATGGTTTAAGAATCAGCTCCATCGGAGTTCGTTTGTAATTTTTATAGTCGAAATAAAAATCTTTTACGCGTATAATGATAAAATCAGAAATCGCGTAACCAGTTCTCAGAACCACGCGTTTTCCAACGCTACGAAACTTCACGTAAAAATATTCCCACCAATTTTCCAACATATGAAGTCTAATTTATGAATACCATCCATTTCCAAATCTTTCACTTTAATTCGAAAATTTTCCCGTACTGTTCTTAAAAACCCGGGATATTACATGCTCCCTTCCTTATAAAAATTTCGTCCTCAAAATTACTCTATCCTTACGTCCAACTACTCAGAATCGAACACACGTATGTTACAATCTTATCCATATTCAGGAATCCTCTCACTTTACACATTTTCAAAGGTCACGTATTTCATACATCATTACCACTCATGCAATTTTAAAACAAAACACATCGAATCAAACATTTCGTGCCACAATAAAATCAAAATTGTCATTTCAATCCGTATTCATTCATAGAAACTTGCTCAGCCATTTCGAATTCATCCACCAACAGAAACCAAAAGTCGAACAAGGATTTTATATAGCCAATCACATAGATCATCTAAAACGAGGAACATAGCACATGTTCTTTACATGCAATCCAACAGAGTATCAAAACGGAAACTTAACACGAATTTTATACTATCTATATCATCCACAATCAAAAATAGAATGCATTCATTTCGCATCATATTATTTAATATTGTATATATAAATGGTATCAACATCAAAGTTTACATACATACATATCCCATCGCACATACAACTTTGTATTGCTGACAACATATCATACATAATCATCACAACACTCAAAAGATCTGTGACTAACCATAAAACTTACATACATACTCTTGTAACGAACATGACGTATAATCATACATGTTCTTATGATATTGATAGTCTGAAATCTGTCAATCTCTGTCATCATTCAAAATAGAAAACGTAAAACAATATCTTTCAAAAACCATTTCGAAAATACATTTTAAAAACTCTTTTAGTGTAAACAAAATCAATTTCAAAATCCATTATCGTAAATCCATATCGAGCATTCAGCATAACTCACTGGACGAAACATAAACAAGTGCCCAATGCCCAAATTGTGCGCATAGATCGGACAATGAATGAAACGATCTCTGTCGACAGAGGGTCGGATCGGCCCACTGAAGTTGGGAAGACCCCTATACAAGCATCACAAAGGGTCAAAAACATAAAATCATCAAACACCGTGACGGAAACATATCATATTGTATAATATCTAAACAATGCCGAAATGCAACAAAATCAAAGTGTAGTTATTTTGAAATCATTTTCCCCGCAACAAAATCAAAGTGTAGTTATTTTGAAATCATTTCCCCCAAAACATAACTGTGTAAATCAAAAATAAATCCTTAATGTAATTTTTTCAAAATATATATCGATCGTCCACTGTTCAGTCGTGCACATAGACCAAACAGTGTACGGACCATGTCGACAAGGCAGTGGACCACATAACAAGCGCCCCGACCATGCTAGAACGAAACATATACAAGCACCACAGAGGGTCAAAATATAAATTTTGGGGTTTTGGGCGATGCGGCGCAGCGGAAGCTCGAGTTCGGGCGAAATCAGATTTTAAAATATTTTCAAAATACCAAAAAAAATTTTCAATATCTAATAAGAATAATTTATTCATATTTCACCTAAACCTATTTATTTAATATCAAATATTAACATAAACAAGTTGAAAACTCGCGAAACTTATACGAAAACTATTTTTCCGTAAAATTGTCTAAAACGCGTTTTTGACCGAAACGACTACCCGACACTTGTGGAAACAGCCTAGGTCAGATCCAATAGTGTCGGGGCAGTTCATGGGCTGCCCGAACAGTGACGAACTCACTGTTTGGATAGCCGTCACCCCGGTTGGCTCAAAATCCATCCCGTAACGCCGTTTTTGGCCGTTTTTTGCTTATTTCAAGTTGGAAACACTTTCATGCAATTGTGAAAACTCCCAAAACACATCCAAAACATTCAAAAATATATTTTTCATCAAAAAAATCAGAATACTTCCAGCTCTGATCAGTAAAGAAAAACAGTCCACATTTCATGCTTTAAATCCAATTTTCATTAAGATTAATTAAATTAATAAAACACCAATCCAAAGTCACCACAAATGAAGATCTCTAGAACAATTCTAGGCATAATAAGAGTGGTTATCACACTCTAGAATGGCAACAAATTTGTCCAACAATAATTGATCAAATTGGATAAAGATTACACTAATTTCATCCAATTTCAACAGTGACATTCCCACTACATCTTTCTGATTTTATATGACATAGACTATCTAATGTCATAATTAGAATCAAAACTAATCCGACCTTATGGTTGCTGACTAAATTCTCTATAAATTAGAAACTCGTTCTTAATATCTCAAAGATCACAAAGAACATGTTTCTAGAACCATCATATGGTCTACACCATATCAAAATAACTCGTAACAATTACGATTAAATTGATATCTTTAATCACATATAATATAGTACTCATTATGTCATCATCCTATGGCGCATAAGATTGACTAGACATTCTAATCAATTTCACTTTCGACAAAGGAATTATCCTTTACGAAAGATGAATACTATATATATAAAAGACATGTTAACTATCAAACAGTTGTACTAACTGTCATATAGATAGTCTTACTGTGTCCTTTATTAGATCATATCTAATATGCGACTAATGGGAGTATCGCACAAGTCTCTTAGTTTTATATCATATATAAAACTTTATATAAAATATAACAGAAACTGCTCCCACTACTTTCACGGAGAAAAGAAGACTTGGGATATATAATAGTAGGAAGAAATTTGTACGCTCCCACTGACCCTACTGACAAATACGTATTCTCTAAACTTCGATAAAACTAGACAATCTGAATGATATCAAAAATTAATGAACACAAAATTTCTGAAAAACTTATCTGAGTCTACAGCAGGCTCTATAAGCTGGTATATCAAATTGTGATCTTAGCATAATACAAACTCTAGGGCTATTCTAGAATGAATTCTTCAAACAAAGAAATCACGACGGATCTCTCATTCGAAGAAATCACTCAAGAACGCCACTTTGCATTCTTTAGCCAAATACATAGTTTAATATCAACATTAACCAACAGATCCTTAATTGTTCAATCAGTACGACAAGAGACAAGTTTTCTCAGAATCTACAATAGCCTACTGAGTATAACCTACTCACTGTCATACTATAAAGGTCAAACCTTTACAAGCTCACTTCGCTTTCACTGCGCAAACTATTTGCACATTTTATAAACAATTCATAACAAAATCTTAATCAAGTTCAAAACTTGATCGTAGTAAGCTATGAAGAATCTTAGATCTATGGTTCAATGGTAATTTCCGAAATCGATATCAAATATCGCTCCCACTATAAGTTATAGGATAATTTTTTTCGATAAGAAAACATTAGAACCATTAAGTATCAGATACTTTGTAAATGATTCTGACATCCTATAGGACTTATATGGCAGTTGTCTAAGGGTCTTTTCATCTTATTAATTACTTAGTTCCATTACAGTTTATCATTTTCATATTTGACTTCACAAAGTCAAATCTTTTCTGCAATCGTCAACATCCAATGTTAACCACCAAGTAATAAAACAATTTTATTACTCGGGATCGTAGAAAATATATTCTATCAAATAGAATACAATATTCTATTAAATAGAATAAATGATAAACATTTCACTCGTACCTCCGAGGCACAAGTACTTTCAATTATATAACAATTATACAAAAAAAGTTTCAAATCTCAAACTTTTCAAGATTCAAATTTTCCACTATACATATCATATATGTAACTGTAGGAACGAATGGAAGCTAAATTAAAGAGATAAATTAGTGTTACTGGAGCATAACCCCAAGAGTATTGAAAATCAATTCGGTAACACTCAATATCAACGAATCAAATCATATAAGATTCGATAACTCACACTTACCAATTCCATCAATATGGCATCGTGGAAGTTTTAATACTGAGTAAGAATCATATTCATTAAATAACCTTAGAAATAATTGCCTTAAATTCATACGTTTGATCATATCAAACATCTTCGAACAATTAAAAGATGCACAATGAATTTCTAAAGATGCAGTTTTCAACACTACAGATAGAATATCTTTTAACTATTCAAAATATCCTATCCGAGTTTCATCAGAAAGATATTGACAATTCTTGAACAATTCAAGACATTCAACATGTTCTCTATTAGAAACACGTAACTAAGTCATGACAATTCATCAAAAAAGTTACGGAGCAAAGAAAACTATACAAGGCAATTTCTAATTAATTAAACCACATACATCCAATGCATTAGTTTAATAAATCGGTGGTCCAATGAGAATCATCGGTTAATTGAGATTTAATCACAACCTAAATACAATATTCATTAAATGGATAAGGATATTAGGTGTGATCTCATATCATACCATCCTTTACCATACGGAACAAGCATTTAATACTTTTATGATAAAATCTCATAAAACATTGTTCTAAGTTCTTTATTTTACCGAATAATTTTCTTAATGTTTATCTTTTCATTAATGACACAACTAGTCATCTTAAAATATATAACAACTGTTTATACAGAACAAGTAGCCATCCAATAGTCACAAGTTCTAATATCCAATATCAAAACAATTATTCAACATATTTTAAATAATTAAACTAGATATCTGGTATCCAATACATGCAGTTGTTGTATTACGAGAATCAATATTCTCCATACACAACTATACGTATCTCCTTTCTTAGCTTTATAATTTACGTTCAATTATTCACAACAATTGCAAATGATTGATTAGCAAATTGTGTCGGACACGTGACTTCTAAAAGTCACTAAAAGCCAAGAAACGTCATTAAAAGATAAACAAATACTAAATGGGTTTTCTTAATGCCAGTCAAGACATGAACTGATTCATGTCAATTCTTACTGCATAAGAAACAATTCTTACTAGATAACTATATCCCAAACCAGATATCCACTTAGATTACCTAATCCTGACTTAGAAACTAAGTCACAAACCATCTTGATTTCCAAGGAAATCAGTATAACAGTTCCCGATGGTTTTAACTAATCTAACAGTATCTAAGTCTACTGTCTTTTTAGAACCTATTCTAGAACTATGCAACCATAAGTAAAGTCAGAAAACCTATATATTCAAGTAATATATAGTGCAGTGGATTAGAAGTATAATTCTATAAGCAATATAGAATATTAGGAAAACAAAGCAGTATATTCCATAAAATTACGCACTGCCTGAGTTATGGATTTTAAACTCAGCAGTGTCTCCCACTACTTTATGTAATACCGTAATCCCCAACGGACAACGGGAATTCAATAATTAAATCGAATTCTATAGTGAGAGTAGGATCCCATGAATATATTTCGACTCACAGCTTTGGCACGATCTCGCCTACGTATATTCATTAGGTAGACAACTCTTTGTCAATCACTCACCAGTGACTCTTGGTTTTGGTCCTGACCGTTTCTCGCTGTGACAACTTTGGCACGTTCACAATGAGGCGTATCAAGGCTACACTTGTCAATGACAAACTCAAGCTACTGGTGTAGTCCTGACATCTTTGGCACGTTCAGGATTTCCGCTTTCACTTAAATTTGTCCAGTATCAATATACAACCGGTATGGATAATAATCTTATAACTACACCCTCACAGCTTTGGCACGATCTCGGATGCACTTATAGAAAAATACCCATAAACCGTACTGACAAGACGGACCAATAAACATGTATCCGATACACGTTACTT
Source organism: Zanthoxylum bungeanum (assembly GCA_019454045.1). Lineage (NCBI taxonomy): Eukaryota > Viridiplantae > Streptophyta > Magnoliopsida > Sapindales > Rutaceae > Zanthoxylum > Zanthoxylum bungeanum. Next base: position 919 of record SKCR01053497.1, on the reverse strand, counting down.
TACAACCATATTAAAAGCCGGGATTTTCCTATGGAAGTTATACTCTACATCAAATGCAGAATTATAATCTAAATCATTTTCTAAACATTTCAATTCTACCTAAGAAAACATAACTTAATTTAACTATTAAATTTACGTTACATTTTCCGTTAGTGTAGAATCAAACAGTTAAGAAACATATCTAGATTCTAAGCATGTGCGAACATTAAAATTGGATTATATATCAAATATCAAGCATGAATAATGTTTTGGATGAAGCTTCAGACCCGCTCTGATACCATTTCTGTTGGGGTTTTGGGCGATGGGGCGCAGCAGAAGCGTGGGTTCGGGCGAAATCGTATTTTAAAACATTTTCAAAATACCAAATAAATTATTCAATATCTAATATGAATAATTTATTCATATTTCACCTAAATATATTTATTTAATATCAAATATTAACATAAACAAGTTGAAAACTCGCGAAACGTATACGAAAACCGTTTTTCCTTAAAATTACCCAAAACACGTTTTTGACCGAACCGACTACCCGACACTTATGGAAACTGCACAGGTCAGCTCCAATAGTATCGGGGCAGTTCATGGGCTGCCCGAACAGTGACGAACTCACTGTTTGGATAGCCGTCACCCGGTTGGCTCAAAATCCACCCCGTAACGCCATTTTTGGCCGTTTTCGTTTATTTCAAGTTGAAAACACTTTCCGGCAATTGTGAAAACTCCCAAAACACATCCAAAATATTCAAAAAAATATATTTTTCATCAACAAAATCAGAATACTTCCAGGTCTGATCAGTAAAGAAAAACAGTCCACATTTCATGCTTTAAATCCAATTTTCATTAAGATTAATTAAATTAATCAAACACCAATCCAAAGTCACCACAAATGAAGATCTCTAGAACAATTCTAGGCATAATAAGA
>SKCR01053496.1:0-30074 GCA_019454045.1 Zanthoxylum bungeanum | reverse complement strand
TTAGGCCAAAAGCTTCTGAAATGTTGATAGGCCATTATTGTAGAAATTATTATGTTACGTTGCATTATCTTCATTATATGTTTGTGTTTAGGAACATTATCATTTGGATACGGTTGGACTTCTTGTCATGAGATGTGAACTCATTGGGCCATTTAACTGGATGGGTTCACTCCTATGACAATTAGCCCGAAGGATTCTGAAATGATGATGGGCCGATTTGTGTGAGAATTTTAATGAGTTGATATATTCCTTGTACATATGCATCTCATGCACCCCATGCATACATACATCATGTTAACCCTTGTGTTCTGAAAGCCATCATAGATACATGTTGGTTAGGGAAGAGGACAACTTGTCAAAGACCAAGCAGCCACCAGGAGTACCGGCAAAAGACATAACCCAACGGGATAGGAAACCCAATCATGCATGCATGCATACACGTAACATATTCGCATCCTTTTTGTGTTTGTTCTGTTTTTGTAATAACAGATTTCAAAGGAGAAAAGAAAAAGCGTCAAATGCAATCCAACCAGAAGCAGTAACAGTACAATAGCAGAGTTTCGGGAATGAATCCCAATGGAATGAATCATAGGGCCGAGGCCCACGTCGTCTGAATTTGAATGAATCCAAGGGATGAATCCCAGGGGAGGCCCACATCAGCATCAGTCTGGGGGCGAGGCCCATGTCAGTAGCATTGGGGGCCGAGGCCCACTTCACAGCATCAGTTTTGGGGATGAGTCCCAGGGTCCAGGCCCACATCACTATCAGTTTTTGGGGATGAGTCCCGGGCCGAGGCCCACATCAGTATCAGTCTTGGGGCGAGGCCCGTATCAGTATCAGTCTTGGGGCGAGGCCCATATCAGTATCAGTCTGGGGGCGAGGCCTATATCAGCAGTATCAGTCTTGGGGCGAGGCCCATATCAGTATCAGTCTTGGGGCGAGGCCCATATCAGTATCAGTCTGGGGGCGAGGCCATATCAGCTGTATCAGTCTGGGGACGAGGCCCATATCAATATCAGTTTAGGGGGCGAAGCCCACATCATTCTGCGGCCGAGGCCCACATCAGCAGAATTTTGGAATGAATCCAGGGAATGAATCCCAGGGTCGAGGCCACACAGCAGAATTTTGGAATGAATCCCAGGGCCGAGGCCCACATCAGCAGAATTTTGGAATGAATCCAGGGAATGAATCCCAGGGTCGAGGCCCACATCAGCAGAATTTTGGAATGAATCCCAGGGCCGAGGCCACATCAGCAGAAGTGTTGGAATGAACCCAGGTCGAGGCCCACATCAGCAGAATTTTGGAATGAATCCAGGGAATGAATCTCAGGGCCGAGGCCCGCATCAGCAGAATTTTGGAATGAATCCGAGGGTCGAGGCCCACATCAGCATCAATCTGGGGGCGAGGCCCATGTCAGTAGCAGTTGGGGCCGAGGCCCACTTCAGCAATCGTTTTGGGGATGAGTCCCAGGGTCGAGGCCCACATCAAACACAGCTCGGGATGAATCCCAGGGTCGAGGCCCACATCAGCATCAATCTGGGGGCGAGGCCCATGTCAGTAGCAGTTGGGGCCGAGGCCCACTTCAACATCAGTTTTCGGGATGAGTCCCAGGTCAAGGCCCATATCAAACACAGTTTGGGAATGAGTCCCAGGGTCGAGAGCCCACATTACATCAGTATCAGCATTGCCGGGTATGGCATTCTGGGGGCGAGGCCCATATTACATCAGATCAGTTCTGCCGAGAATGGCACTCCGAGAATGGGATATAGTCCGGGAATGGGCAGTTCATGAATGAACAAGTCGGAAATGACACACCAAAAATGGAGATATAGTCCGGGAATGGGCAGTTCAAGAATGAACAAGTCGGAAATGACACTCTCCGAGAATGGAGATATAGTCCGGGAATGGGCAGTTCAAGAATGAAGAAGTCGGAAATGACACTCCGAGAATGGAGATATAGTCCGGGAATGGACAGTTCAAGAATGAACAAGCCGAGAATGGAAATTCCAAGAATGGAGCAAAGTTCAAGAATGAACAAGTCGGAAATGACACTCCGAGAATGGAGATATAGTCTGGGAATGGACAGTTCAAGAATGAACAAGCCGAGAATGGCAATCCAAGAATGGAGCACAGTTCAAGAATGAACAAGTCGGAAATGACACTCCGAGAATGGAGATATAGTCCGGGAATGGACAGTTCAAGAATGAACAAGCGAGAATGGCAATCCAAGAATGGAGCAGAGTTCAAGAATGAACAAGTCGGAAATGACACTCCGAGAACGGAGATATGGTCCGGGAATGGACAGTTCAAGAATGAACAAGCCGAGAATGGCACTCCAAGAATAGAAGCACGGTTCGGGAATGAACCACCTCACAGTAACAGTTCGGGAATGGACACCTCACAGTAACGGTTCGGGAATGGACCACCTCATAGTAACAGTTTCGGGATGGACATCTCACAGTAACGGTTCGGGAATGGACCACCTCACAGTAACAGTTCGGGAATGGACACCTCACAGTAACGGTTCGGGAATGGACCAACTCAACATAACGGTTCGGGAATGGACCACCTTACGGCAACGGTTCGGGAATGGACCACATCACAACACGGTTCGGGAATGAACCAGGGGTCGCAGCACCTCACCACCCAATCAACTCAACACATGGTAAGTCAAGTGGCAGCTGGCGAGCCAGGTTAGTAGAAATGCATTGCATAACTTTGATAGGATTGTCACTGTTTCACACATTACACAAGTCCCATCAAGTGGGGGCGACTGTAGGCACTGCATTTTTACACATAAGTCCCTATGATGAGTCTCATTTGGAGACACTACCTTTAAGTCACGGTCACGGGTCACGGGAAACGGACATCGGAAGGGGAAATTCAGAATAAACAAGGTTCATTGTTTTCGTTAGTGCTGCGTTCGTGTATACGTTCGAACGTCAAACGGATTGCGGGCGTTCGTGGCGCGTTCGAGGAAGCGTTCGAACGGTGTCGGTAATTCTGGTTTTGCTGCTAGCCTCACATCAAGCCCAATTAGCCCCCTAAAGCCCATAAAACACATCCCAATTTAAATAAATAAATATTAAGTAAAACATTAACTAAATAAGATAATAATTAAATTAATTAAATAATTAAATAAAACATATACCAAACATAAAATAAACAATTACCAACTTAAACTAAAATCATGCCTAAATTAAACAAATCACATACTAAATCAAAATATAATCATACCAAGTTAAAATCAATCAACCAATATTTATTCCTAACTTAAAATATTGTATTCCTAAACCAAGCCAATCAAATATTCAACCTTCCCTATCTAGCCAAGATTTGTCCCCCCCTCAATCTTTGACTTCCCTTAACCAAACCAAATCAAATCCCTTTCCTTGTCAAGCCCAACCCTTTTGCCTATAAAAAGAACCCTTCACCAACCTTCTCAACCCTAGTCCCTAGTCCCTAGTCCCTCGTCCCTAGCTCATACACAACACACAATAAAATTACAGGAAGAACACACCCAAAAAGAGTAAGCAAAAGATAAAGAGGAGACGGCAGCGAAACCACAAGGAAACAGTAGCAAAAGACGGAGAACGACGACTCAAAACAGTAAGACAACGAACGAGAACAGTGAACCAGTGAACCGGGAGAGTTGCGGAGCATCCACCCTTCCGACGATCGTGTACCGTACATCCGAGAGGTGATTTAAAAGGTTAGACCTGAGGGTACCTTTTCATTAGTTTATATTCGGTGTTGTTATTATTATTGAATTCTATTCGCATGAGAGTCGTTTATGGATGCATGTTGTGGATTGAATGAAATGGAAGAGTGTCGTCTCTTGTGGTATATAGGATGGAAACCCAGACGTAAATTCCGTAGCCGAATCCGAATGGACGGTAGTGCGGTCTGTACTTGGGATACAACTCCACGTACCACTTGAGTAAACGGCACCTTCTCTTGTTTTGTGTTGCTTTCATTTATTTATTTTTCGTCACCTAAATTCTGCATGTTTCTTATTTATGCATTGTTCAATCGAGCGCATGGGCTTAGTAAGTGGAATGAAAGATCCCCTATGGGGAGGGGTTAAAGCCTTTACCACGATGCTTTGCTGCGCCGGTTGATGTGTGTTCGGTTGGATGCAAGACACATTCAATCGACATACTTAGTTGAATATGATTGTCTTTATGTTTGTATGCATGATGTGACGTGACGCGCATGGGCTTAGTATGTTGGTCTAAAGGTCCTCTCTTTGAGAGATCAAGAGCCCCCAAAAGGCCACCTTTACGGCAGTACTTCGCCGCGCCCCTTTATTTTGTTGTTTGTTGTATTGCGTCTCATTTCATGCATCAGGTCTGTTCCCGTTCGAACGCGTTTACGAACGCAACTCGAACGCGCATGCATTTTTGCCTTATCATGCATCAAGTCTCATTTCCGTTCGAACGCGTTCACGAACGCCATACGAACGTGAACATTCTGTTTCATCTCCGTTCGAACTCGTTATCAAACGCCATATGAACGCGAGCATTCTGTTTCATTTCCGTTCGAACGCGTTATCAAATGCCATACGAACGCGAACCTTTTGTTTACCGTTCGAACGCGTTTACGAACGCTACACGAACGCGCACACACTGAACTGAGTCTGTCTTATCATATTCATGCATAATTGCCTATTGGTTGATCTTTCTTGTGTTATATAGCCAACCGTATTATTTGTATTCCTGCATTTATACATTCTATGTGTTCTTGGGATTGTATTCAAGCATGATTAGGCTGTTAGCGTGTTATTTGGTTAATAGGTTCATGAGATAGTACTCAAGCATGATTATGTTGTTCTTAGTTTTCCATATCATATGATTGAAATATGTTCATGAGATTGCCATGTGATGTTGCATGTTGTGATGAACTTGTTGATGTATGCATATGAATTTAGAAGCATGATTTTTTGGAAATAAATGTTATTTAAGCCTGGTTAAATTATTACATAAATCATTTTATTACAAGGACATAAGTAAGGGACCATTCCGAACCCAACGGTTTGAGGTCTTCCCTTGCGAGGGGTGAGTGCGACCTTAAATCTCATTTTCCCGGTTCACACCGGGTGGCGACTCCATTACTCTCCGGTTAGTCCCCCGTGGCTACTCTGTACTCCCAACTAGGCCGCGAGCCTAGGAATAGCATGCGTCACCCTAGATTTCCTGTGTTCCCACACTATGACGAACTGATAGGAAGAACAGAACAGAAACCCAGAGCTGGAAAAAGTGATAAAGATGAACTAATATGCAGAACAACAAAACCAGATCCAGAATATGCTTCACAACAAAACCAGATCCAGAATATAAACAAAACAAAAACAGAAACAAGATCCAACAAGAACTGAAATGAAAATAACAAAGAATAAAATAAAAACAGAATCAAACAAAAGGAAAGATAGAAAAAAAATCAGACCTTGGAACCGTGAGCTCTAGATACCAAATGACAAGAAACGCACTTGGATTCGAAATCCAAGCAAACCCCAAGCAACGGATAGAACCCCAAGAACCGTGAATTTGATTTTGTAGGAACAAAACCCTTCCAAGGCCACAAAGAAGACCCACAAAGAACTTGACCTTGAGAACCCTTAAGATGAATCCTTGTAGTGTTTTTGCTAGCAAATGGAGACGCCACTAAGTTTTCCAAACTTAGATAAGTCGATTCAAACTTGAAAAGGGGAATCCCTCCCTTACAAGAATTCGGCCATAGCCAAAGCTTTAACCTTTTGAGTTTACAAATTTCGTTGGTTACCCTCAAATGAAGAAAAAAGTAAGCTTAAATAGTGTTACAAAAAGAAACCCTAAAGGCGTAAAGACAACAATGCCCTTAAAAACGAAATTACACAAATATCAAGTCTTTAAGTCTTCAAAAGCCTAGGAAGATTTATTCTAAATTGATTTGGGCCAAATGAAATGGCTTTGGGCCCTTTCCATCGAAGCCCACATGCATCTCTATTTTGTTTGTTGCAGTCGGCCATAAAACTCTGAACTAATCCCGCCATTGCTTCTCTGAGTCTTTTAGTCCTCTGCCTCGTAATTGGACCTTCTAGTACTTGTAAAGCGTCCTTTGTTTTGTTGTCGGCCTGGATCATGTCACGTAGTATTATAGAGATTGGACATCGATAATGCGGAATAGACTAGTATTGCACTTGTGCGCGTTGTGAGGGCATAACGGCATAGTTCTCATATATTTAAGTGTTGGATACTTATGCAAGTGCGATAGGAGGTTGTGTTTTACCGATGGTACAGAAAACAGCTTCGCTCTGGATAGACCCCGCGGAATCCCATTGGTAGTATGTATATGTGTCTATGGGAGTCCACTTCAGGGTAGATGTATTTGGTCTTAACCTGAGACTTACATCGCTAGTACTTGCAACAATCGGTAAACTTTGGTTTTGGTCGTCCAGGGCTTTAACAGGTTCTGAGTACGCCTCTTCTGGGTTTATTGAGAATCGTAGTGTATTGGATGTGATGTCAAGACGGAAGTATCACTTCAGACATATGGAGATGATGATCACGCAGGGATTCAGAACTGGTCTCTATTGTGTTGCAACCATCGGGATAATATGACAAGGTCATGATTGTCTGATTCAAAGAGACTAGTTGCTTGATATCTGATATGTGCTTCGTACGGAGCAGAGACTATTCCAGCCCCAGGCCTTGCACGTGACATCTGATACTGGATCGCAATACACAATACTACGGTATACTACGCCTGATATAGATCGTATATTACATTAAGAATATTTCTGGAGAATTGGGTAGGCATGGCGCTTTGCTAGAAGCCAACCTTGTCTCGTAAATCGGTAAAAACGTAGTACGAGGTACGTACGTGTTCGGATAGTCCGACGACCGTATTTACTGCCAACATATCCAGGGATCTATTGGGTCGCTTCCCGAAGATTCACCGATGACGTATTATTCGAGCATAATTAATCTGGGATTAATCGCGGATTCACTATATCTTGGATAAAGTACTATTTGAAGAGAGAGAAAAACTAATTTCGAATTAATCGATAAAATAATATATTCGATATATTAAACGAAATTGGATTTCGACGCCGAAATAAAATTAGATTTTAATTCGGGCAAACAAGTTAATTTAGAATTAATTCGTTAGCGACGTGAATAGTAATTTCGCTAGGCATAATTATTTAATTACGTCGCGACGGAAGTTCGTTAATTCGGAATTAGCGAAACCGAGCCCGGAAGTGTTTGCGGGCCCACTCGCATTTTAAATTAAAGTGGGGCCCACAAGTCACATCGCGAATCACATCACTTGTCATTTAAAGGTGATAGATGTCAAAGTCACTTTTGTGAGTGACATGTTGTCACTATTCATGAAGCAAGTTGTTGAGAGCCTTTATTACAATTTTGGAGCCAAAATTGGCTTTGACTTTTTATAAGCTATTTACCAAAATTTGGTAATTGTTTTTCACACTGTTTTTGGAAAAAGAATATTGAAAAACAGAACTCTCTCTCACTCCATTTTTCTTGCTAAAAAAACAGTGAGCTCCATTGAAGGGAAAATTTGATTTTCTTTCTTCATTTGCTAGCACAATCAAATGATCAAACAAGGTGATAGGGAAGCTTATCTTAGAGCATGGATTTCCATTAAAGCTTGGAGCTTGTTCATCATCTTCATCAACAAAATCCCTTGGCCGAATCTTGGAGCTTCTTGGAGAAAAGTTTTTATAGAGCATCACATCCAATCCGATCAATGTAAGTGTGTTTCCGCCACATTTCTTTGTTGTATTCATTCTATTTCATGGCTTAAAATGATCTTGGGACATCAATAGAAACCAACAATAACAATACTATTACTTTTTCCTCTAATTATTTATCATAAGTATGGGTCCATAGCCCAAATTAACAACTGAACATGCAAACTAACTTTAATTACTGAAAACATAAATACACATGTCTTTACAATCACTGACATATAATCAGGAACTAACTTATGACTTTTATGTGACCTGACTGGACTCTCACTCTTTCTGACTCAAACTGGTGGACTCCAACCCTAGTGACTGCATTAGTGTATGTCCTCCCGAGCTCGTCCTCCAAGAAAACCTGCAACCATAGAAAATGGGAGTGAGGGGGGAGGTTAGATCGTTGAACGATCTAAATGAGTGGACTATAAAATTGAAATGCTAAAATAAAATAATTTTTTTCTAAAACCAAGGTTTCTATGAAATAACTTATAGGAAAACTTTCTTTCTGAAAACTTCATTTGAAACCTTTTTAGTAAAAGCTTTTCTTTCTAAAATCTTCTTTTGAAAGTCTGGTTTCTGAAACTATTTCTGAAAGTCTGATTTTCTGAAAAACTATTTCTGAAAGTCTTATCTATAAGGCTTATCATTCTTATATCTCGATGTAAGGTATTCCTTCAAACTGATACGAGACCTATAAGGCAGCCTTAAACATGCTGTAAAGGAACGGGGATGGCTTAAAACTGATTCGGGCCAAATTTTGAACTCACGTCGCGACGCAGGTCAGAGCGCGTCGCGACGAGCATGAACCGGAAGCGTGCCTAAATTTTACTCTGTCACATCGCAACGCAAAACCCTCTAGCGTCGCGATGTGAAACTGTTCCCAGGTTTTCTATTTTTCTTCTATAACTTCAATTCACCCAAATACTCAACCCTAAAATTCCCATACTAAAAACCATTGTTCAATACACCACATTACCCTCAATTCAACATAAACTAAATCATTATCTTATCAACAATCAACTTCAAATTTATCCCACATAATACATAAAAGTAAAACCCATTTCAATCACTTTAATCTCATATTCCTAACTAACTCCAAACGTAGGGGTTTCAATCAATTTCCACACATGTTATGCTACTAAAAGCAATTTCTAACATGCTTCTATCATCCATCTAGTATTTTATCATCAAAATCCATAATCCAAAATTTGGGTCAAAGGCCCTTACCTCATTTCATTGTTGTTTCCTTCACCCTCCAAGTCTCCCAAGGTTGCCAAGCTTTTCTCTATTTCTTTTCTTCCTCTTCTTCTTCTTTTCATCTCTTCTTCTTCTTCTTTCCTTTCTTCTTCTTCTTCTTTCCTCTCTTCCTCTTTTCACGTCCCTCTCTCTCTTTCTTTCTCTTTCTCTCTAACGTTTTTCTTCATTTCTTTATGTCTCAAAATTTTATGATTTATAAATAGTACACTCTTTATATAGTGGGGTGCCTTGGATATTTGTAAGTTTGTGGAAAAGTGTATAAGTGTGTGGAAAGTTTGAGACTTTTGCATTTGACCCCAAAATCATTATTCATCTAAATTTTGACTTGCATTTCTGACCTATTTCTTGTCCGATTTTGGAAAAATATTCAACGTAGAAGTTGTAGGTCTCGATCTCAGCTTTTCGACGATATAAAATTCATAGAAATCAGAGTTCGTATGAGAATGTTACAGGCCAAAAACCGTAGGTTGTCTGATAGTTAAACATCGTACAATTTGGTATCGAAACTTCGAAGAGTATCAATCGTCCCCCAAGATCACTTCATGAGTGTTTACATATTCAATATAATTTATGTTATGAGTATTCATCTCAGAATAAAACAGTAGTGGAAATTTATGTTGGACAATTATGACCCATATCATCACTATTTGTAAAGAACAATGTGTTTTTGTACAAATTAACTATGTGACAAAGGAAATTGCTATTTTATCATTATGTAATTGGAGTACTTGGATTATTAATGATAAAAGTCCATATGGTTAAATCAGATTAATAAGATATGAGACAGTATTAATCCACAAACAGTTTAATCATTAAATATCCCTAGTCGTAGTATTATCGAGACTGGACATCGATAATGCGGAATAGACTAGTATTGCACTTGTGGGCGTTATGGAATATTAACGACATAGTTCTCATATATTTAGGTATTGGATACTTATGCAAGTGTGATAAAAGGTTCTGATAGCCGTTGGACCGGGAACAGCTTCGCTTTGGATAGATCCACTCGGAATTCCATTGGTATTATGACTATGTGTCTATGGGAATCTGAATCAGGTAGGTGTATGTGATCTTTAACCTGAGACTTGCATCACTATTACTTGTAACAATCAATTTACTTTGGTATTGGTCGTCCGGAGCTTTAACAGGTTCTGTGTACGCCTCTGCTGGGTTTACTGAGAATCGTAGTGTATTGGGTGTGATGTCAAGATGGGAGTATCACTTCAATCATATGGAGATGATGATCACACAGGATACGGTACTAGTACTCTTAAATACTACAGCTATCGGGATAATATGACTAGGTCATGATTATCCGATTACAGAAACTAGTTACGCGGGATCCGATATATGCTTCGTACGGGGCAGACACATCGCCAGCCCTAAGCCTAGCATGTGACATCGATACTTGATCGTATTACGCATATACATTATATTACTACGCCTGATATAGATAATATTCCACGGCAGATATCTCTGGAGAATTGGGTAGGTATGGTGCTTTGCTAGAAGCCAACCATGTCTTGTTAATCGGTGAGAACGTGGTACGGGGTACACACGTGTCGGATAGTCCGACAACCGTATTTGCTGCCAACATATCCAGGAATCTCTTGGGTCGGTTCCCAAAGATTCACCAATGACATTAGACTCGAATAGAATTAATATGAGATTAATTATGAGAGAGAGAAATTAATCTGGGATTAATTGCGGCAAGAATTTATATGTGATTAAACTCGTCTAGAAGAGAGAACGTGATTAATTTGGAGTTAATCTATAAAATAAATTTAATAGTTAAATTGGATTTTTCTATTTAATTTATTTATTTGGGCTAAAATAATATATCGGATATATTAATTGAAATTAGATTTCAATACAGAATTAAAATTGGATTTTAATTCGAGTGAACAAATTAATTTGGAATTAATTTGTAAGCGACTATCACAATAATTTTGCTAGGCATAATTATTTAATTAAATTAGATTTAATTATTAAGCGACGGGAAATTTGTTTAATTCGGAATTAAATGAACCCGGGCTCGAGCTAAGTTGTGTGTTGTGTAAGCCAACTTAAATTTGGAATTTACAAGTGGTGGGACCCACTTGACTTACATCAACTTGTCAAAGTGTGATGGAAGTGGTTGGGCTTATTAATTGGATTTCTTTATCAACACACCAACCAAGTCAACTTGGACTATTCATTCATCTTCTCCCCTCTCTCTAATTGTCGAATTGCTTCACTCTTTGAGGAAGAATTTTGCTTCAATTTTTCACTAAAGCTAGCACTTTAAGAGTTGAACAAGGTGATAGGGAAACTCACCTAAGAGTTTAGAACTCAACAAAGCTTGGAGCTTCTTCATCCGTCAAAGAAATTTTTGAAATTTCTCAACCGATCAATGTAAGTTTTTTCCGCAACTTTACTTGATAATTCACACACAAATCATGTTTAGAGATCTTATGGCATGTGTAGGACACTAAAAATTTATTGGTCGAAAAGGTTACCGATCGTTACAATTTCTCCCCCCCCCCCCTTAAATAGGATTTGTCCTCGAATCATTTATGGTGTCTAACTTGCGGTTTTCCTTGTTTCGAGAATATTTTGAGATTCTACTACGCTTATCTTATTGTCTTCAATCTTTACTAGTTACTTGATCTTCTTCTTTTCTCTTTTCTAAGTTCTCGTTTCATAAAACCTCTGTTGAGTATCCTTGACTACTTTTTTTTTCCTGGTACCTTTAGCTCTTACCATAGATTCTGATATCTCCATAACTGTACTAAGTATCTCTTTGCTCCACTTGTCCAATTTGATCTTAATATTCTTTCTCATCATTTAGTTATTAACTTTCTATACACTTCTTGCAACCTTCAACAGTTTATGAGCTTCTCTCTTCAAGTTCTAAAATTTCTGCTTTTCTAAGGGGGCTTGGGGTTTTCTAACTTACTGATATTGTCTATCGACGCCACTTGTACCTAAAGTGTTACTTCTAGATGATTTCTTAGTGGTCCCTCTCGATTTGGTTTTGGTTAAAGCTTATTTTCTTACAAATATTCTGAAACTCGAGAATTTATTTTTCTATAACAATTACAACTTTGCAATAACTTAGCTATTCGTCTCGGTACTATGATACGAATCTATCAAACTACCCATATCTGTGGCCACAACCGTCCCAAGCCTGTAGTGGTTTGGTCAACTTGGGCTAGGGCTGGGTATTATATGGTTATTGACCAAGATTACCTTGTTGTTACTTACTTTCCTTTACTTATTAAGTATTCTCTCCTACCGTTGTTGCACCTTAATAGTTTCACTCTCTAACCTTTTCTTAGTACTCTTTTCATCCTCTGCTTTATTCTACTATCTACTGATAATTTCTTGGTCTAAGTCTCTATCTTCTGTCCTGAGGAATATCATTCTTCTTTACATTGACTCCTTAGAATCTCGGTCGTTACTTGCCTACTTCTTTATTTTGCACTGCTCCATCTGGATGACTTCTTTTCTGATTCTTTACCCAGGGCTATCACTCACTCTTATTTCATTCTTAAACTACATCTGAAAATCTCATGTCTTTGGTTTTCTTTACTATTCTTTTACGTTTACTCATCTTTTATACTTGATTGCATGCTAGGATACCTCATTTTTATTGTCTTTCATACTATAGTAGACTTATTTTCTCGGTTCTATACCATACTATATTTCTATCAATACTACTTAGTAATTCTTCTCCTATTTGTTGTTTTATCTAATAGCTCCTCTTTAAATTTCTTACTTAAGTTATCTCTTCCTTTTTTTATTCTGTTTTGTTGCTATTAGTAAGAATCTTATGTTTCGATCATTCATCATTATACTTATGCTTTCTTCTGGAGTATCTCAAGGTTACGCTCCAAGTCCATCTTTGTTATTGATGTAGATCGAGGGTTGGGAGGGTGGGAACTTGTTTTGAGGCTCCTCTGTTACGGTGATCTGGTGACACCTACTTTTTGCTTAGGACTCTCATCCATACATGTCTGGTGTCTTTTCCTATACTGGGTATTATTGCTAAAACTTATATGTCTTGCATTTTCCAGTCTTACTTCTGGTCATTTACATCAATCAATCACTCCGCATCCCATACATAGTCCTTCTAGGAGCATACCTCCTAATAAGTTTCTTATATTGTCTCTTTATCCTTTCTGTTGCTTAACTCTCTACGGTTACTATGTTCTTTCTCTGGATACTACTATAATATCTTTGCTATCTTCCCTAAGGGACTCATTCTGCTATGAAGGTTCATTTCTTATCTTAGCTCCTCAAACTCCTTACTCCTTTACTCCCTTGAAAACTCTATTTAATTTGACTACTAAGGACATCTTCTACTAAATCTTTGATCCATACACTACTCTCTACCTAAAATCTTTCTTCTCAAAACCATGAGATTCTTTATAAGTTGTTCACTATGTTCCTACGAATCATACTCCATGATCTTTTTGTACTTCTAATATCTCTACTTTCTTGAGGGTTCCTTGTTTCGATGAAGGTTTTCCGCACTTAGCTCAACTTATTGTAGCGTTGAACCTTCTTATCTAATGTTTCTTGTCTATGATTCTTTGGATTCATCGACTTAGTTGTTGAGTCTTCTCGTGATTTGTCTAATCTATCAATTGCTCTCATTTACTGATTCTTTTCTTTAGTAGGCTTTAGGGTCCCACGACTATCATCGATTCTTTTCTTTACTATTTTCTTGTTACATTATCTTCGCGCCCAAATACACTGAATTTCCTTGCTCTACTCCTTGCTACTAAGGCTAGTGGTGGTTCATTCTTCTATTTATTTTCTTAGGTCTCTACTTTATATTCTTGTTATAAACCTTGATTGGGCACTCTGTTCTGCTGTCCATACTAGTACTCTTGTCATTCCTAGATACTTTCAATATCTCGGGTCTATGCTTGTATACGCTCACGATTCCTACTGAATTGAACTGTTCTATAGGTTTTACTGCATTTGATCCATCTTATAGACTTCTACTAGTCTTGCAAACGTCACACTACCTTGCCTTGATATTTGGACTATATTAGGTTTTCTTCTTTATATCATTGAAAACTTACTTGATCTTTTTTCTAGGTGGTTTACCTTCCAAGGTCTTCCATTTCCTAAGATGAACTCTTGTCAGGCTTCTTACGGTCATTTATATCTATGTTAATAAGGACTAAGACAATCATATCATGTCTTGATTAGTTTCGGTGTCCTTATTCTGGTACTTTGTGTCCTGGTGGAGTCTGTTGCTCATGTAAGGTAGGTATGAGCGAGATTCCATTAGGACAACTTCCTTGTCTGACATCACGGAGGGGTAAAGATCTAGGTAGGTTAGGACCTTATGGAATCTTTCATCTTTCAAAAGCTTTCACGAAAATCCTGATTTCTTATTTTTTCTGCCTTATGGCTGCTTTCGGTTATTCAGGGAGCTTGCGATCTATTCGAGGTGATCGAGCGTTATTAGATCAACTTAGAAAAGTTCTTGAGGAGGAAATGAATCCTGCTTGAGGGAAATAAATTTTGCTTAGATCCACTCGGCTCTTTATTTAGTTTTAGTCTTGCTACACTCTCATTTACTACAAACTCTGGTATTATCCCTTATTATCTAACTCCGTGTCTCTGATTCTCATCACTATAGATTTTAGCATTATCTTATCTATCTATTTCTACTTTTCTATTTACTTCTGATAACATATATATCTATCTCCATTATGTCTTTTACTTATCTTTCTAACTTTTCTTTTCTCTTCATATTTTCCTGGGTGGGTACTCATGAGACTTTACTACCTATAGAAAATTACTTGAAGACCATTGGTTCCGCTTGAAAACGTGTTCTGAGGAGGGAAGAGATCTTACTTCTAGGCACTCTATTACTTGTTCGGGCTCTTCTATTCTCTTGTATTTTCCTGGGTAGATATCCTCAAAATCACACTGCCTTATTCCATCTCCTTACTAATCTTTATCTCTGGCTACTTATACTCTTATGCATCATTCTATACTTTCTTATAGCTTTCCATTCTCACTCCCATGATATATTTTCTTAAAATCATATTGTCTGGTTCCAAAGCTTGTTTATTCTTCTGGTATTAAATCGGTATAACTTCAAGAAGATTTCTTAACTTGTATCTAGAGTGTAATTATTCTTATGAGGAATACTATTTGAATGATCTAAGAAGGCTTACTAACCTGTCTATGGAACGTTGAGGACGTATTGGAGGATCGGATACGGGAGAGGTAGTGCCTCGCATACGAGTATCCCAGACATACTGCGTATACCAGACCCCATCACTCTGCCCACTGCAGTCACTGACTCCCTGGACCATACTCTGATACCATCTTTGTAACATCCCCGATCTGGGAGATGTTACCGGAATGGGATAGACCGTACTAACCCCATAAGCCTCTGACTCAAAATCATAACAATACTATTACTCGTTCCTCTAATTATTTATCATAAGTATGGGTCCATAGCACAAATTAACACATGAACATGAAAACTAACTTTAATTACTGAAAACATAAATACACTTGTCTTTATAATGACTGACATATAATCAGGAACTAACTTATGAATTTTATTTGACCTGACTGGACTCTCACTCTTTCTGACTCGAACTGGTGGACTCCAACCCTAGTGACTACATCAGTATCCGTCATTCCGAGCTCGTCCTCCAAGAAAACCTGCAACCATAGAAATTTTAATCAACTTCCAATTTATCCCAAATAATCCATATAATTAAACCCATTTCAATCACTTTAATCTCATATTCCTAACTAACTCCAAACTTAGGGGTTTCAATCAATTTCCACACATGTTATGCTACTAAAAGCAATTTCTAACATGCTTCTATAATCCATCTAGTATTTTATCATCAAAATCCATAATCCAAAATTTGGGTCAAAGGCCCTTACCTCATTTCATTGTTGTTTCCTTCACCCTCCAAGTCTCCCAAGGTTTCCAAGCTTTTCTCTATTTCTTTTCTTCCTCTTCTTTTTCTTTTCCTCTCTTCTTTTTCTGCTTTCATTTCTTCTTCTTCTTCTTCTTCTTTCCTCTCTTCCTCTTTTCACGTCTCTCTCTCTCTTTCTTTCTCTTTCTCTCCAACGTTTTTCTTCATTTCTTTATGCCTCAAAATTTTGTGATTTGTGATTAGTACACTCTTTATATAGTGGGGTGCCTTAGATATTTGTGAGTTTGTGGAAAAGTGTAGAAGTGTGTGGAAAGTTTGGGACTTTTGAATTTGACCCCGAAATCACTATTCATCTGAATTTTGACTTACGTTTTTGACCTATGTCTGGTTCGATTTTGGAAAAATGTTCAACGCAGAAGTTGTAGGTATCGATCTCAGCTTTCTGATGATATAAAATTCATAGAAATTGGAGTTCGTCTGAGAAAGTTACATGCTAAAAACCGTAGGTTATCCGGTAGTGAAGCATCGTACAATTCGGTATCGAAACTTTGAAGAGTATCAATCGTCCCCCAAGGTCACTTCATGAGTGTGTACATATTCAATATAATTTATGTTATGAGTATTCAACTCAGAATGAAATGGTAGTCAAAATTTATTGGTCGAAAAGTTTATCGGTCGTTACAACAAGTAAGTTTCTAACTTCCCTTATACTTGTATTTATCAATTTTGATCAAGGAAATTAAAGTCCCAATTCGCATCCTTCAAACCATGGAAGTTGGCATTGTCAAATTGGCTTGAATTAGTTATTGCATGCATTTTTGAAAGTGTTATGGTAATATTTAATATGGATTGAGGTTAAGTGTGTGAATGTATTGAGGGGGAGAATGTATTTGTTTCTTGTGTTTTGAGATGGATGAATTGGCACATGAATGTTGATGATGATTGTGTGATTTTCTTTTGGTATTATGACAATGAGGAATTTAAAAGAAAAACCCCAACTTGTTAAAGTTTTGGGTTTAATTACATGGAGTATATTAAATAGATTGAAAGTTGGTTTTTGATGAAATAATGATCTAGTTTATGAGGAATTGGGTGTAATATGATGTTTTGAGCATTGGTTTGTAATATGGGAATGTTAGGGTTGTGCATTTGGATGAATTAGAGTTGAAGAAGTGAAGGGCAGAATCCTGGAAAACTGCCTCGCGTCGCGACGCTAAAGGGCTGTACGTCGCGACGCGCTAGAGGAAAATGATAGCACGTCTCTGGTCGCTGCGCGTCGCGACGTGTGGCATAACTTTTACCCAAAACAGTTCTAAACCATCCCAGCTTCACCTTAGCATGTTAGAGACCACCCATAGGTTCTCGTATCAGTTCGTATGTATACATCGCATCTTATTCCAAGCATGATATTCTTATTCCGAAACTCACCTCGTGGTTTGTATCTAACCAAGTTACCATTTATAGACCATTGCAGGAATTGCATTTTCCTTCGACGAAGCAATATAGCACCAGCCAGGTTCCAATCTGTGAGTGGACACTTTCTCTTTTACTTGATTTTCATTTCGTATTTTCATATCAGACTTACTATTTTCGCTTTTAGGGCGTTAGCCAATTTCTTTATCAGTTACATTTTATTGAGCATACTTTGAGAAATTTTTTAGAAAATAAATGTTTTCGAAACATGAGTTTTATATTTTTTGAGGCATGGGGGAAAAACCCACCTCAGTATGTAACTTGTACAGACATGGAATTGACGAACAAAGAACATGTGCACATGTAGAGGACTGGGGGGACGGCGATATGTAACACCCCATATCCTAATTCAGGACTATGGATGATAGATGCCCCTAGATCCTAGTTTCAGAGCTCGGAGGGTAGCATAGATTCGCACCCCCAGTTCTAGTTCAGTGGCTTGGGGGACGACGATACGTAACGCCCCAAGACCACCAGTTTCAGGGACAGTAGTGGCATGCTTTGGGGGACGGCGATACGTAACGCCCCAAAGTCATGAATTTGCACTTCTGGCTCTAGTTAGGCGTATGGGGGACGGTGATACGTAACGCCCCCATATGTCAAGTTTTTCAGATACAGACAAGTATTCAGACATCAGATTTTCAGAAAAAGAGTTTTCAGATATCAGATTTTCTAGAAACAGTTTTCAAAGATCAGATTTTAGAAATAGTTTTCATAAAGCAATTTTTAGAAAGGTTAAGTTTTATAAAAGAGATTTCAGATGAAGTTTTCAGAAAAGAGATTTCATATAAAGATATTTCTGGAACTTTGGTTTTAGAACCAAAAGCCTTTATATCAGTTTTTCAGTTTTTTGTCCACTCACTTAGATCGTACGACGATATAACCCCCGCACTCCCAGTTTTCTTATTTTACAGGTATTCTCAGAGGACGAGCTCGGAAGGACGGATATTGATGCAGTCACTAGGGTTTGGAGTCCACCAGTCCAAGTCAGAAAAGTGAGAGTCCAGTCTAAGTCAAATAAAGTCATGTATTAGTTTTTGGTTATGTGATAGTCAATGTAAAAGCATGTGTCATCATGTTTACAGTTACTGAGGTTGAGTCTGCATGTTAAAGTTGTTAAGTTTGGGCCACGGTCTCATACATATTATATATAATTAGAGAACATAATATTAATAACTGTTTATGGTTGGAGAGTCAGAGGCTCATGGGGTTAGTACGGTCTATCCCCTGCCGGTAGCATCTCTTGGATTGAGGATGTTACAAGTCGGGGGAAAATTTTACCAATATTGGGAGATATTTAAAGAGATCTTGAATATTTATCCATATCAAGGGTTTGAAACATGAAGGTTGATTTCCTACTTCTACGAGAGTTTAACACCTCAAGGTAGACAAGTAGTGGAAATGATGTGTAATAGTGAGTTTAGTGACAAAAATATCGAAGATGCATTAGATTACCTAAAACATATAGGAGAGAATGCACATCAAAGGGACACAGTTGGCACTTATGAGTCGTCTGTAAAATCACACTCATCTGGTAGAGGTATGTTTAACCTTAGGGAATACCATGACCTTTCTGCTAATATATATCTCTAGCTAAAAAGTTGAGGTATTAGAAATGAGGAAGTGTGATCATGTCAAGTCAATTCAAGAAGTCACATGTCATATCTGTAATTCAAATGAAAATGTAACACAAGTTTGCCCAACCTTACCAGCCTTGCAAGAATGTCTCATGACCAAGTTAGTTAAATAAACACATTCAAGAGACCAAATCCAAACCCATACTCTCAAACCTATTGGAGAAACTATCCAAACTTCAATTAGAGGAATGATAACCAGGCACAACCATCGTAACTACCTCCCTAGGTGCACCAGATTTTCTAAAATTCCCATAATTATGCACCATATATCCCATCGCCTAGGCAAAACCTTGTGGATACCTTGCATGGATTCATTGAGAAATAATAAGCCATCAATAACTAAAATATGCAAACATTGACTAAGTTGAAATATACTTTTTCTAAAAATCACATTTTCATTGACCATTAATGAGAAATGAAAGTTTCCTGCACAACCACAGCCAAACCCCAAGAATCATCAAAACCCTCACGAGGGTAGTTCTGGTATTCAACATATAGACCAAGTCAAATATTTTATTACTCTTCGCAGTGGTAAGATTCAGCTTTAGAGGGTAAGGAATGGGTCGATTAACCATTACCTATCGTTGATGATAACGATTTGTCACATGCACCTCCATTTCCTCAAACATTAAAAGTAAAGAAATTGAACTATTCCCCAGAGATATATGAAATATTCAAACAGGTGAATGTCAATATTCCTTTGTTAGATGCCATCAAACAAATGCCATCTTATGCCAAATTTCCGAAAGACTTGTGCACCATCAAAAGAAGACATGAGGTAAGAAATAAAGCTTTTCTAGCCGAATAGATAAGTTCAATTCTCTCAACCAGTAATGCATTAAAATACCAAGACCCTGGTTGTCCAACTATTTCATGTATTATTGAAAATCAAAAAATTGAACATGTTTTGCTTGATCTTGGAGTCAGTGTCAATTTACTTTCATTTTTGGTTTACCAACAACTTAATATTGGCGAGTTAAAACCAACTTCAACTACTCTTTTACTTGCTGATGGATCAGTCAATGTACCAAAATAAATTTTGAAGACTTGTTATTACAAGTTGATAAATTTGATGAACACTAAAAAGTGCACGGTTATTAAAAAAATTAATCATTTTACACTTGTAGTTTCGTTAATCCCCTTAATTTAGCATATTTGTTAAATAATAATTATATTTATGTTTTATTGTGATTTTTATTTATTATGTAGGTAAAATACTGTTTCGGAAGTTTAACAGGAAAAATGGACATGAAATCTAGATTTCAAAGACCTATGAGCCCAAAGAAGCATGAAGATTGAATTTGAATGAGATATAAAAAGATTGACCATGTCTGATTCACCATTAGATGAGCTTATCGCAAAATCGGACACACATGATAAAAAAAAAAGTCATCAACTTTTAGATAATTGCAATTGAATTATTATTTCAATAATACAATTGCAATTCCATTTTCAAGTAAAAGATATGTTTGATGAAAAAAGAACAAACGTATTGTTGACATTTAAGAAAAAACCAACTAATATTTAATTTGTTGTTGACATTTATAGCCAAATGTTGGCAAATGATAAGAAAAAGCAAATAATATTTAATTTGGCTTTGAAAAAAATGGCTTGAGGTGCTGAGCACTTCGCCTATAAATTGAGAAGCTCAACACCTCATTTCTTCGGCTTTCTCCATAGAATTCTCTCAGAGGTTTTGTGTAGGGATCCAGCTCTTGTGTGTTTTATTTTTGTAAGCTTTTTCTTGTTATTTTTTTAGTAATAAAATTATGCGTGTTTTTATTCAAATTAGGAGTAGATAATTTCCTTTTGCTGGGGTAAATGGTGAAGCTTTTAATATAAAAATTTAAATTAATCTCACTTATATTATAATATATAAATTGTAATCTAATGATTAATATTTAATTACTGACAAATTTTGTTACCGCCTATATGGCTGGTTTTATTTATTTGACATAATTGAGTACCTAACTGAGCTTGTTATAGACAAAGTTACTACCTCCTATAAGGCTGGTTTTATTTGTTTTGGCATAATTAATTCCTGAAATAAATTAATTGGGTAATAATGACAATTCATTTATTATAAAAAGTGATATTTCTAAATTTGAAATATTAAAAGTGGATCTTCTAGCCCCATCATTTTATTTTATTGTTGCAGTTTAAATTAAAATTTTCAATCCCTTCAAATAATTCAATCTTTTTTATTTTTTCACTCAAAATATTATTTTATTTTACTAAATCTATTCCTTGTGGATCGACCCCGGTCTTACCGGGTTATTTTATTACTTCGATACTCTTATACTTGGGAGTAAAGAACCATTTTTTGAGCGTGTCAAAATTCATATATCATGTGGATTTTAATGTCTTAGAAACACGACCTGTAGCAGACAGTTATAAGCCAATTCATGTAATACATGGTCGTCCCTTTTTAGCAACAGCGAATGCTTTAATTAATTGCGGGATTGGAATGATGAATTTGTCCTTTGGTAATATGACGTTGTATCTTAATGTTTTTAATATGTGCAAGCAACCATATGATGAGGACTGTGAAAATGAGAACATGGAACTAATTGAACCAATTTTGGAAGAACATATTCAGGGGAGTGAATCTGACCCTATGGAAATCTGTACAACTAATTTTCTTGAATCAAGTACACAATTAGATTCAGATTTTTCTAATGATTTTTCTTTACTTGATTCTATACATGTACTGGAAGACGATGGAGAGAATTAAAATTTTGAGGTACTAGGAACACTGGAAGAAGAAAAACATGAGGAAGTACCCAAATTGAAATTAAAGAATTTGCCAGAAGGATTGAATTATGCATTTCTTGGAGATGAACAAATTTACTATGTGGTAATTTCTTCTTCTCTCACAAGCGATCAAGAAGGTCAGCTGTTAAATGTGTTGAGAGAACATATACTGGCAATTGGATGGACTTTAAAAGACATAAAATTCATTAATCATTTGATCTGCACACACAGAATACATTTAAAAGATAATGCTAGAACATATCGTCAACCCCAAAAAAGGTTAAACCCTCACATGAAAGAAGTGGTAAAAACATAAGTCCTTAAACTTGTTGATGTATGCATTATCTACCCTATATCCGATAGTAAGTGAGTAAATCCTACACAAGTTGTGCCTAAAAAGTCTGGAATAATTGTCATAAAGAATGATAAAGGAGAATCAATTCCAACCTGAATCCCATCTGGTTAGCGTATGTGTATTGATTATAAAAAAACTAAATGATGCCACTAGAAAAGATCATTCTCATTTACCATTTCTTTACCAAATTTTAGAAAGAGTAGCATGACATCTCTGCTATTGCTTTCTTGATGGTTACTCATGTTATTATCAAATTCTCATTGCTTTAGAAGACCAAGAAAAAACCACATTCACATGTCCATTTGGAACATTTGTATTTAGGAAAATACCATTTGGACTTTGTAATACACCAGCAACATTATGACGATGTATATTAAGCATATTTAGTGACATGGTTGAACATTGTTTAGAGGTTTTTATGGATGATATAACTATTTTTGGGAACTCATTTGATAATCGCTTGAATAATTTGGAAAATATTTTGAAAAGATGTGAAGAAAAATGACTTGTGTTAAACTGGGAAAAATATCATTTCATGACTAATTCAGAAATTATTTTAGGTCACATTGTGTCATCTAAAGATATTGAGGTTGACAAGGCAAAAATAGAGGTAATCTCTAAATTGCTACAACTAAAAACTGTCAGGGAAATCCGTTCTTTCTTAGTACATGCATGATTTTGTAGGAGGTTCTTTAATAACTTTAGTACCATATCCAGACCCTTGTATAACCTCCTATTAACAGATGCAACATTTGAATGGACAAAAGAATGTCAAAATGATTTGAAAAAAATTATAAGTCTTTTAACTTCTGCTCTTATCATACAATCCACTGATTGTTCTTTGCCTTTTGAGCTAATGTGTGATGCCAGTGATTATGCAGTTGGCGTGGTATTAGGATAGAGAAATGAAGGTAAGCCGTATGTAATTTATTACGCAAGTAGAACTTTAAACAGTGCACAAATGAATTACGCTACCACAGAAAAAGAACTAATTACTGTAATATTTGCATTGGATAAATTTCAATCATATTTAATTGGTTCCTCAACCGTTGTTTATTCTGACTATGCTGTTGTTATCTATTTGATGTCTAAACAGGATGCAAAACCAAGATTATTATGGTGGATTTTGCTGCTTCAAGAATTCAATCTCACAATCAATGACAAGAAAAGAGCAGAGAATGTAGTTGCAGATCATTTATCGAGACTTACAAATGAATAATCAATTGACATAACTCCCATCAATGACTCTTTTCCTGATGATTTTTTATTTTTTTATAAATGCAATGTCTTGGTATGCTAATATTGTCAATTTTCTTGCAATAGGAAAAATACCTTCAGACTTGAGCCATCAAGACAATAAGAAGTTTTTGACTAAAGTCAAAAGATTCTACTGGGATGATCCATATATGTTCAAGTATTACCCTGATCAAATTTTCCGATGATGCATACCGGACAATGAGATAAGTAGTGTTATTCAGTTTTTTCATTCAGAAGCATGTGAATGTCACTTCTCATCTAAAAACAGCTGCAAAAATCTTGCAGTGTGGATTTTATCGGCCCACCTTATTTAAAGATACACATGCTTTCTGCAAAACTTGTGAAAATTATCAAAGGGATCCATTTCTAAAAGAAACATGATGCCTTTAAATCTCATTCTTGTCATCAAAATCTTTGATTGGGAGTATATTTCATAGGTCCATTCAAATCGTCATTTGGATTTTTAAATATTTTAGTTGCAGTTGATTACGTCTTAAAATGGGTTAAGACGATTCCTTGTCGAAACAATGATCATAAAATTGTGATTAAATTTTTAAAAGAAAATATTTTAAGTCGATTTGGAATCCCTCGGGCCATTATAAGTGATGTAGGTAAACACTTTTGTAAGAAGTCTTTTGAGTCATTAATTAAAAAGTATTGAATTACACATAAAGTTTCTACCTCCTATCACCCTCAGATAAATGGTCAAGTTAAACTAGGGAAATCAAATAAATTTTGGAAAAATGATTAACCCAAATCACAAAGATTGGTCTCTTTGGCTGACTGATACACTTTGAGCATACCAAACAACTTTCAAAACGTCTTTAGGAATATCTCCTTAACATATATTTTATGGAAAACCTTGTTATTTGCCCGTAGAACTTGAGTATAAGGCATAATGGGCTATTAAAGCATTTAATTCAAACCTTGAAAATGTCAGTCAAGAACGTAAACTGCAATTAAATGAACTTGAACAGTTAAAGAATGATTCATATGAGAATGCAAAAATTCTTAAAGTTATAACTAAGGTCTTTAATGATAGTCGAATTTCAAGAAAAACATTTGAAATTGGGCAAAAGGTTTTGGTTTATAATTCTTATCTTCATTTATTTCCTGGAAAATTGAAATCCAAATGGAGTGGCCCTTTTATTGTGAAGAATGTTACCCATATGAAGCTATTGACATTGAAAATCCTAGGGACGATGATGTATTTAAAGTAAACAGACAACGTCTGAAATCATTTTTGGAGTGTTTAAATTTTCAAGAATCGATTTTCCTTTCATACCCAGTGTACTGTGATTGATGTATTTCAAGCTGTTATTTTCTTTTCTTTTCTTTTGTATTTGTCTAATTTCTATTTTTTATTGTGTTTTTACAATATTTTTCTCTCTATCAGAGTCTTCTAACCCGGTTAAATAGCGGATAACGGTACTCTGTGACTTTAAGTCGGTTCTTTCAGTTTCCTAAAATTACTAATACCCTACAATCAAGGCATGAAAGAAACTCTTACAAAACTCCACAATCATTGATAAGCATTAAATATATCATTATTTACCGTCCCTTTTACTTAATATTTTGTATAATTTCTTGAGTTTTGTGAATATTTTGATGTGTTTTGTGTTATTTTATAGATAAATAAAATAACAGGACTCTCTAGAAGTAATTCGGGGATAAAAATCGAAAAATGGATAAAATGGGTAAAATGTAAATTTCCTACTAAAATGCGCCATCTGCTATCATGCGCCGCTAACATGCGCCGGACACGTGTCAAAATCAAAGAAACTTGCTATCATGAGCACATGCTAACATGCGTCTGCCACGTGTCAACATCACATCAGTCTTGCTAACGTGGGCCGGACATGTGTCATCATCTCATGTTGTCGACATTTACTATGCACGCATCGCGACACCAAGAAACCTACGCTTCACAACGCGGAGTCACTAATTCGGAGGCCAGATATGTGTCAACATCGCGATGAATGAGTTGCGCGTCGCGACGCGCAAGGTGGTTTGCGTTGTGACACGCCAGACAAAATTTTGCCTATAAATTGAAGCTGAAATCATAAGGAAAATTCATACCTTCTTCTGGGGAATTCCTTAAGAATACTAAGAAGATTGTATCTTGTTTGTTTATTTACAGCTTTCTGTATTTAATTTTATTTACTTTACGCAATAGTACTATCTTTATTTTACTTTTCAGTTTTTATTTTACTGTTCATTATGAGGAGGTAACTCCCTTCTGCTGGGATAAAAGGTTAAGTTTTTATTACTAATATTTAGATTAATCTCCCTTAATTATAATATATAAACTATTTAAAACCTGACTTAATGGGATACCGCCTTTATGGTCGGTTGGAATTAATTAAATTGATTTTAACCTGACTAAATTAGATACTGCATTTATGATCGGTTGGAATTAATTATAAATTTGACTTAATCAGGATACCGCCTATATCTACGCTTTCCGATGATAATTTATTCATAAAAATTAGAGATCGTATCAAAAAATTATGGCCCGATTACGAAAGGTTGTTTAAGGTGGAACGTAAACTAAGTTCTGCGTCGAAATTTCAAGAAATCTTTTGAATGCCTCGAACACCATTTTATGAGCACGTACTTGCTCGAACATGATTTATATCAAGTACTATACCTCCAAACTACAATAGTCGTCAGGCTCTGGTAATATACAAGTCACCGGGGTCACCGCATGTTACACGACTTTTGTATGGAAGTTGTGATTCTCATATTAAAGGAGTTTGTCTTGTGAGGGGGAAAGAATTTTTCAGAAATTACTCTTGCAAATCTTCCCATGTTCTGATGGATCCTGACCTAAGGTTTTGCAGCCAAATTTTAGCTTTATCCTTTAAAGAAAGGGGAAAAAACTTGATTCGAATTATATTCATGCTGTAATTTTGGTCCGTGCACGTATTACATACCTCTTCGAATTCCCTTAAGTGCTGATAAGGATGCCACCTAGTTTAAAATTGAAACGTGATGCATATGGGGGAAAAGAAATGCAATATGGTGATCATGTCCTAGTGGGATTCATGAATTCTCATAATGTCATAGGATGATTAAGATCGTCATGCTGAGACTCACGTTATACCTGATCAACTGGATTTCATCTCGGTATGTGGGTTTTCATTTTGGTTTTCGGCCATTTTAACTGACGGTGAAAGTGATGAAGACTCTTTATTTAATTACTACTAGATGACCAAGACCAATGTCTCATGCAATCCTAAATGCAGACTATTTGCTAAAATTTAGATATGCAAATGCAATACTTACAAAAAGAAAAAATAATAAACAAGTGAAAGAAAGAAAAATAGTAAAAATAAATGACAAAAGAAAAAAAATACAAATATAGTGATTAAAAATAAATGAGATGCATAAAATACAAATAAAAATAAAAAGAAAAAGAAAAAAATACAAAGATGTTAAATTATTATTTTATCTACTAAATTATATTCCCCGGTAATGGCACCAAAAACTTGACACACTCACAAAGTGGTTCTTTACTCTCAAATATAAGAGTGTTGAAGTAATGAAATAACTCGTAAGTCCGAGATCGTTCCACATGGAATAGATTTAGTAAAATAAAATAATAATTTGTGCGAAAATAAAAAGATTGAACTATTTGAAGTGATTGCCAATTTTTAAATTAGACTGCAACAATAAAATAAAATGTTAGGGCTAGAGGATCCACTCTTAATATTTCAAATTTATAAATCTTACTTTTTATAATATATAAATTGTCATTATTACCCAGTTAATTTATTTCAGAAATTAATTAGGCCAAAATTTATAAAATCAGTCATAAAGGCGATGATAACATTTATTTATAACAAGTCCAATTAGGTACTCACTTATGCCAAATAAATAAAATCAGCCATATATGCGGTAACAAAGTTTGTCAATAAATAATTCATATTCAAATTAAATATTAGTCTTTAGATTACAATTCATATATTATAATATAAGTGAGATTTATCTATATTCTCATATTAAGATCTTCACCCTTTACCCCAACAGGATGAAATTAGCTACTCATGATTTGAATAAAAACATACATAATTTTATTACTAAAAGAAAAAAATTACAAGAAAGCTTAAAACAATATTACACACAAGACACTCTCTTCCAAGTTTTCAAGAGAATTCTCTGAATAAAGTATGAACAAATGAGTGCTAAACATCCTCTTATTTATAGAGGATGCTCAGCATCTTCAACAATTACAAATGCAATTGTTGAAGACAATTACACGTGGAGAGGACCATCCACCGAAAAGTGGATGGCAACCCCCCACCATAATTTGTTTTAATAATTACATATAGCATTTTGGATTTTTCGTCAACTTCGGTCTTGAAAATCTCATAAATAGAAAATCTTGTAAATAGAAAAGTTGTAGATATTTGAGTCTTCTCTCATCTGAAACTGGAATCGCCTCAATATGATATCAGAGTAAGAAGTTATGGTTAAAATATGAAAGATGTGGAAAGTTGAAATTTCCGAAATTATACACTAATAGAACACCATTTTAAGGTTCTGGCCTCCAAAATCCAAATATCACGTCCATTTTTCTAGTTATGCATCCAAAGTATTATTTCACTTATTTAAGAAATAAAAATCACAATAAAAATATATAAAACATAAATTTAATTATTTTTTTCATAAATGTGCTAAATTAATGGGATTAATGAAACTATAAGTATAAAATGATTGCTTTCTCTTTATTAAATGTAAACTTTTTAGTGTTCATCAATAGACGTCTAACACCTATGTGGCCCAATATCATATGTCATAATTCAGTATTATTTAATTCAGATCTTTTACTTGTATTTTCCTCTATATTAATAACATCTCGATATGTTTCCAAAACATAATGACCATTAGATAAAGAACATTCACATATCAAATAGTTGTCTTTATCATATTAATATAAAGCACCATCTTTAATATTTATTTTATATCCTGCTTTATCCAATATCGGTAACGATATTGCTAGTCTAATAAGAAAGGGTACATAATAATAGCCATGTAAAATTAATTTACATTCATTAGGGAGATCCAGAATAATTGTTCCTATGGCATTGACATCCAATGTCTCGCCATTGTCAACTCTATGTTGGATCTCTCCTTTGTTCAGCCTTCTTTTAACCTTCATGACCTGCATGAAGTTGCAAATATGAGTGAGACTGCCGATGTCTAACACTCATCCACTATATACATCTAAGGATAATGAAATGTCAAGAATAGGAAAGATACAAAACGTACCTGAGGATTCTGCTTTTCCTTTCAGCTCTGGACAATCTTTCTTCAAGTGTCCAAATTTTTTGCATTGTAGACATGCATCACGAGCTACATGTGGTCTTATAGTTTTGTACTTCTTGGAGTCTCTCTTTGATATCTTATTCTTTCTCATTTTGATTTTCTTAGACTTCCTAGAAGTCTTTGAAGAGCTTGTTTCACCATGGAAGTACAAAGTGAGATTGTATTTCTTTAAATCATGCTCCTCCATCTGTAATATGTTATGAAGTTCTTCATAACTGGCTTACATTGAATGCACATGAATGTTTAACACAAAGCCAACATAAGTACCATGCAAATAAGATAGAATCAAATTTCAGCCTAGCAGTTCATCGATCATAATGTCATGTTGTTCCAAATATCGGATCTGATCGATCATATTCAAAACATGAATGCTAACTACTCATTCATACTTGAGCATAACATATAATAATTTCTTAGATCTCCGATAAATTTAAATTTCTTGATTTGTTTTGAACAACTCATTAAGTGTTCTCATAATGCTTCAAGCATCAGGTACTTCTATGTATTGTCTGGGCAAATCTGGAACCATCGATCATAAAATGTAGGATTTCACCCCCAGGTTATCATCCTTCCATTTTTTAAATATCTTCCGCTTTTTGGGAGTGGAATCAGGATCGATTTCGACAAGCAATAGATTGAGCATCACTTAGATCAATTATTTTGACTCCAAGACAAGGCGGATGTTCATTTCCCCTTCAAAATAGTTATTGGCTCCTTTCAATTTATTAGAATCCAAAAGTCGCGCTAATGTTTTTCGGCAACCATCTATAAGATAATAATTAAACACTAGCAGAATATTTTCATTTCAATATAAAAATACTAATATGATTATGAATTTTAAATCTATTAGTGTCATCCCACTATTTCACATAATTCCGTAATCTCCCTTAACGGAAAAATAGAAATTCGACAATCAAAATTTCATAGCGGGAAGTGGATCTCATGATATTTACTCCAACCTCACAATAATGACAGTATTGGGCTTCATAAACTCATTAGGTATACCTCAAAGGTCAATCACATCATGTGACTTCTAAGTTTAGTCTTGAACCGTTTATTATCCTTACAATAAAGACGGTATTAGATTAAGAAGTGTTCTATGTCTATACTTGTCAATGAGCACTAATGAGCTTCGTAAGTACACCCTCAAAATTATGACAGAATTGGGTGGCTACGTCAACTCATCACGCTATATCTAATATTTTACAGGAGCGACCTAAGTTCTGACCACTTATACCCTCACAATAATGACAATATTGGACATAAGTAATAAGAACTCATTTATATTATTAATACCATTACTTAAAAATAATCATCTAATCATTGGAGATTTATGATAATCAAGTCAATAACAT
>SKCR01053495.1:0-30514 GCA_019454045.1 Zanthoxylum bungeanum | reverse complement strand
GGCTTGATTTAATTGGATTAAATTAAAGTGGGAGATTGTGGAGATTAGTCACACATAATTATACATATTTGGACAAATTAGATTAAGCCCACTTAAAAGTTGATTACAACCTTTATTAATTAAAAATTGCCTAAGTTTTGCTATAAATAACAAGCTTTAGGAAAGTTTTAATGATAAGTACAAATACAAGCAAATTCTTAGAGAGATTAGCCTAAGTTAGAAAAGTGTTTAGAGAAGCTTGTGAGGTCTCTATAACATTTCATCTAGGAGAAATCAAGATTGGATCTTGAAGTGAAGCTTGGAAGCATTGGAAACAAGATTTGATCTTGAATTCAAGCTTGCACACGTTGGAGGTTCTCCAACAATTTCAACAAAAGAGAAGTAGATTGGATCTTGTATCAAGCTTACTAGGTAATGTTTGATCTTCTACAAAGCTATGTTCATTTGTGTATTAGATGCATGATCACATAACTTAATGTTGAAATAAGGCTAATCAATTATGTTAGGATACTTTAGAAGTATAAACACAACATGCTTGTATTTAGGTCAAAGATGTTCATGTTGGACATATAACAATTAATTAGAGTTTGAAACTCTAGATTAAAGCTTAGAGCTATGGCTACCATTCTAGAATCACTTGACCACCTTTGGGTGACCTAGAATTGTTCACGAGACATTTCTTATTGGGATTCTAAAATGATTTGTGTATTGGATTAAAAATTTACGCAAATGCGTATTTAGAATAAATTTATATTTTTGTAAAAATATTTGATATTTTGAAAAACTTGATTTTTATTCTATAACATGTGTTAATGTTGGTTTTGAAATTAAAAATTAATTTTGGGTGTTTTTGAAGTGTTTAGGGAGAACCAGAAGTGATTATGGTAAAATACCTGAATTGCTTCAGCTCACTGGAAAGTGAGCTTAAGCTTTGAAAACAAAGCAAACAAAAAAAAATTGAAATCAGACCTGTGTGCTACAGTGCGAGCGAGTGTATTGCACGCGCGTCACGCGCTTGACGCGCATTGTTTTTATTTTCGCTCGTTCTGGAGCTTCCGGACTCCGATTCAGTCATGATTGTTTTCCTCTACACTCGTAATGGAATATAGTATTTAATTAAATAATTTTAAAATTACACCCATACTTGATTTCCAAGGGTTAGACCTATTTCTACTGCCCGGGGCACCGATCCGATCCTAGGGGTTCCACAACTGCCCCAACAGAATGGTATCAGAGTAAAGGCTTAACCACACAACACATGTTTTGAATCTATGCCATATTAATTTTTAATTTAATTATGCATAAGACATATTGGATATGTATTGCATGTTTTAAATTAAAACTTTGACCTAATTAAGTTAATGACTTGATTGTCATAAATCTCTCATGATTAGGTGATTACTTTAATTAAGTAATAATATTAATAATGTTAGAGCATTATTGGATGGTCCGTCTTGTCAATACGGAGTTGAATGAGTTCTTACTACTTATATCCAATATCGTCATTAGTGTGAGAGTATAAGTGCTCGGAACTTTGGTCGCTCTGGTAAAATATTAGATATAGCGTGATGAGTTAACACAGTCACCCAATATCGTCATTAGTGTGAGAGTGTACATATGAATCTCATTAGTTCACATTGACAAGTATACACCTAGAACACGTCTTAATCCAATATCATCATTAGTGTGAGGATAAGAAACGGTTCATGACCAAACTATGAGTCATATGAAGTGATTGACCTTGGAGGTCTACCTAATGAGTTTACAAAGGCCAATATCATCATTAGTGTGAGGCTAGAGTAAATTTCATGGGATCCACTTCCCGTTATGAAATTTTGATAGTGAAATTTCTATTTTTCCGTTAAGGGATATTATGGAATTACGTAAAGTAGTTGGAGGGCACTAATATATTTAAAATTCCATAATCAATTAGTGTTATCACTTTTGAAATGAAAACTGTTCTGCTACTACTCAAAAATGTTATCTTGTAGATAGCTGCCACCAATCCATTGATGAAACTTTTGGATTCCAATAAGCTAAAAGGAGTCGAGAACTATTTCGAATGGGAAATGAACATGTGCTTTGTCTTGGAGTATGAAAAGTTGACTTATGTCACGATCAATCCACTGCCTGTTGATATCGATCCTGACTCCACTCCAGAAGAGCGAGAAACTTTTGATAGATGGAAGGATGATAACCTGAAGGTGAAATCCTACATCTTGGGATCGATGGTTCCAGATTTGCTGAGACGGTACATTGAACTACTGGATGCTTAGAGCATCATGCGAACTCTCAATGAGTTGTTCGAGGCAAATCAAAAGATGGAACTTTATCGAAGGTCTAAGGAATTGTTCCTTGCTGAACTCAAGGAGTGAGGATCTGTCAGCACTCATGTTTTGAACATGATCGACCATATTTGATATCTGGAACGACTGGTAATGAGTGGTAAATGTATCACTATTTCCTAGTAATTTGACCTAATATTTTATAGTTTCTTGAGTTTTGTGAATATTTTATAGATAAATAAATTTTTATGACTCTCTGGAATCAAATCAGGGCCAAAACAATGAAAAACGGACAAAAAGGGCAAAACTGTCATTTGCACGTCGCGACGGCTAACGTGCACCGAACACGTGTCATCATCACATGCTGCCGACAATCATCACCACGTCACCACAATTGTTGAAATTATCATTCAGCCTGCCACGTGTCACCATCTCTGAAAAAAGTCATGCCACACGTCCAAGATCTATAGCGCGTCGCGACGTAAGCACACTTTACGCGTCGCGACGCGGGAGCCAATTTTTCCCTATAAATAGAGGCCAAAATTTCAGAATTGAATTCATACTTTCTTCTATGTAATTCCTTAAGAATACTAAGAAGATTGTATCTTGTTTGTTTATTTACAGCTTTCAGTAATTAATTTTCGCATTTGCACTTTCTTTTCTTTACTTTCTGCAATTTACTTTTACGCAATAATACTTTCCTTTCTATACTTTTCAGTCTTTACTTTTCAGCAATGAGGAGGTAACTCCCCCTTGCTGGAGTAAAAGGTAAAGCTTTTATTACTAATATTTAGATTAATCTCCCTTAATTATAATATAATAACTATTTAAAACCTGACTTAATGAGGATACGGCCTTATTTTCGATTGGACTTAATGAAATCGGTTTTAACCTGACTAAACTGGATACCGCCTGATTGGTCGATTGGTAATTAATCATTAATTTGACTTAATCAGGTTACCGCCTATATAGCTGGTTGGTAAAATCATGCAAAGTTAATATATTATAATAAGGGAGATATCTAAAATAGTAGTAATAAAAGTGGATCCTTTAACCCCAGTATTTTCTTTTATTGTACTCTTATATTTTTAAATTTCCGGCATTTACTTTCCAGCATTTACTTTTCAGCATTTAATTTTCAGCATTTACTTTTCAGCATTTACTTTTCCGCATTTACTTTCCCGCATTTACTTTCCAGCATTTACTTTATGTATTTTATTTTATTTAAGTTTTTATTAGCTTTAGATATGTGTCATAACTAAGTCTGTTTCTGGGGTTGTGATGAATTCCAATATCACCGGTTTATAAGGGGTTATTTTATAGTTTGGGTAATATAAATGTTTATTTATTAAGTCTTAAGCTTAATGTTTCTTGTTAACTGGCCATTAATAAGATTGATATGGTAAACTTAAAATAAACTTGACAAAAGAATTTTAGGTTTCAGTCTTAGACTTAATAGCCCACGATCTTCCTTGAGGATAGATAACCCTTTAATTGATTTCCTTACATGATAGACATATACCTGTCGGACGGGGGTAACCACAATTGGAATTTAATCTTAATGAATTCAGGTAACTTGGTTGACATAGACATATGATTAATTGAGTTATACTGGGTATTTGCATCTGACCATCGATAGAGGCTTTTGCAGAATTTCGTGTTTCAGGTTAGTAAACTAATATATTACACAAACGTAAAATAACCATTTCATCTTTAAAAAGATATTGAAATAATTCACAACCCTGAATAGTTTATTAATATTGAATTTCCCTCAAAATACTTTCGCGTTATTTCTCTTACTTGTTTTAATCTTTAAGTCACTACCCAATCAAACAATCAATCCATTAGATACTTGTAAAAATTTGGCTTCATAAATTAATAGCTTAGGTTTTAAGTCCTCGTGGGATCGATACTTTTTATACTACTTGAAAGATACGTGTGCTTGCGTTATACGCGTGTGATTACACACCGGTCAAGTTTTTGGCACCGTTTCCGGGGACTTATTGATCTTTCACTATTAGTTTTGGAGTTAGATACCTTTACCTGTATCTAATTTTTTACTTATTATTTCCATTTTTTTGTGTTTAAGGTTTTCAGACACTACATGAGACGAACCAGAAGCTTTGAAATCCGACCACTTGACCCAAATATTGAAAGAACCATCAGACAATTGAGAAGAGAAAGGCGAGAAGGCCAAAAAGCATTAGTCAACATGGAACCTGAACCTTTGGAAGTTTCACCTCCAATTCCCATTCGAGACAGAACCATTCCGGTGGTTGACGGCTTTATTTCATGTATTGTACTTCCTCCCTTACCAGCAAATGCGTGTGTCATCAAAACATGCATCCAGATGATACAGCAGTCAGTTCAGTTTGGGGGGAATGCAACTGAAGATCCTAATGCCCACATCAGCAACTTCCTGGAAGTTTGTGACACTTTCAATTACAACCGAGCAGCTGAAGAAGCAATGAGACTGCATGTTTTTCCATATTCCTTGAAAGACAGAGCTAAAGCTTGGCTACATTCACTACCAGCAGGTTCCATCACAACTTGGAACACTCTAGCCACCAAATTCCTTGCAAAGTGCTTTCCACCAGCCAGAACTGCAAAGCCGAGGAATGACATTACATCCTTTATACAACATGAATCAGAATCCCTCTGCGAAGCTTGGGAAAGGTACAAAGATTAACTCAGAAAATGTCCACACCATGAGATTGCAAAGTGGCTACAAGTCCAAACATTCTATAATGGACTTTCTGGAATAATGAGAACCACAATTGATGCTGCTGCTGGAGGAGCTTTAATGGAAAAAGGAGAAGATCAAGCTTGTGACCTAATTGAAGAAATGGCCAACAACAATTCTTTGTGGCCAACAGAAAGGAGTTTGATCCAAAAAATTACTGGAATTTATGAAGTTGGAGCGAACACAGCAATGAATGCCAAGCTGGATATGATTTGTAAAAATATGGAAACTCTTAACATGAAAGTTAATGCCGGTTCCATAAGTTCACCATATGAAGGAGCACCAGAGACAAACCAACATGAAGAGACGGTGAATTATGTCAACAATTTCAACAGACAAAGGAACAATCCATATTACAACACCTGCAACCCATGATGGAGGAATCATCCCAATTTCGCATGGAGTAACAATTCGGGGCAAAAGAACTATCCACCACCCGGATTCCAACAACAAAACAAAGGCCAGTAGCATGAAAAAGAACCAGGAATAGCGGAAGTGCTGGCCCAATTAAAAAAATATGATGATTTGATTCAAAGCCAATCTGCATCTATTAAAGCAATGGAAAATCAAATCGGACAACTGACCAATGCTCAGAGTTATAGACCGACAGAAAACCTTCCCAGCAACACAGAACCAAATCCAAGGAACATGGGGAATGAGCAATGTCATGCCATCATTTTGAAAAGCGGTACTGAAATCAACAAAGACGTTGGAATCAAGGCATCCATTGAAGAAGCTCTAAAAGATGCAGTTCCACAGATGGAGGAAAAAGAAGCAAATGAAAAGGATCAAGAAAGAATCACTCCACCTCCATATTTTCCACAGTGTCTCCAGAAAAACAAACTGGACAAGCAGTTTGCTCGATTCTTGGAGGTCTTCAAAAAGCTGCATATCAACATTCCATTTGTAGAAGCTTTGGAACAAATGCCTAGCTAAGTCAAATTCATGAAAGGCATTCTTTCACGAAAGAGAAGATTGGGAGATTACGAGACAATAGCATTAACAGAAGAATGCAGCGCTATTATCTAGAGGAAGTTTTCCCCAAAGTTGAAGGATCCTGGTAGTTTAACCATTCCTTGCATCATAGGAGAGCATAACTTCGGTAGGGCTTTGTGTGATCTAGGTGCAAGTGTTAACTTGATGCCTTTTTCTATTTTCAGGAAATTACAGATTGGAGAAGCAATGCCCACCTCAGTTTCTCTGCAACTTGCTTATAGAATGCTTGTAGACACTGCATTTTTGCATAATACCCAATGATAGCCTCGTATGGAGGCACTTCCCGATAAGTCACGGAAGTCGTGGGAAACGGACGCCGAAAGGGAAAATTATGAAATTAATAGCTTCGTCAAATGTAAATTCGCTAGTTAGCCGTGTGTTCGCTTAGTCGATTCCTATTTTAAACATTAATCTTGACCCAAAACCCCCGCACCCATCCAAAGCCCATACGCACCCATCCAAAGCCCACATGCATAACCCTAACCCTAATGCACCACTATAAAACATAACCTAAACTAAACCCTAATATTCACGCCACCTTTCAACCCTTCAATAAATAAAAAACTACAACAGACAAAATACCATACATCCGACCAAAAAAAAACTAAAAAACAAACACACAGACCCTAGACTCTCCATACTTGGATCTCTCTCTCTTCTCACATAACGCACAAACAACAAAAAAACCCTAAACACCTTGAGCCATTCCTTCATCTCTCTCGGCTCCCTCCCTCTTCACTGCTCTCTTTCTCACGGCAACACAGGCCACACACGAACAAACCAACAAACAAACCCAAACCAGTCAATCTCCACCCACGTAGCCACACACTCAAGACACACTCATCAACAAACAACACTCTATTCTCTCTTAACTTGACACCACACACGCAAAAGCTTACACAACAAGAATAATCAGCCCACTCACAACTGACCAAACAATCACCATAAATCAAACCAACCTTCCTTCCACTAAGCCAAATACAACACACACAACAACTTATAAGCCCCCAGCCACATGAAGACAAAATAACCCTCTGACCGAATCAATAAACAACCAACAAGCCCCCATGACCGACCAAAAATTAAGCCACACACGCGCTGCTCACAAGCTCACGCACACACGTAACAACAAAAACCAAAACTGGCCTTTCACCGATCAAACACTCACAAAATTAGCCTCAAACTGCAGCCCTGATGCACGTGAAATAGCTCCCAAAATAGTGAATAAAGCAATCCCAAAAATCACCCCGAACTAGTCCAAAAATCGCACCAAAAACCAACCTTAAGGCATTCCAAAACCGAGACTAAAATAGCAGTGAAACCAGAGAAAAGAGCGAGTGGAAACAGCGAACCAAAAAAATAGCAGAAATGTTAACCCTTCCGACGACGTCCCAACGCGCTCCCGGTAAGCGACTTAAAAGGTAAGACCTGAGGGCACCCTTTATTATATTTTATTTTTTCGTCCTGGAAACAGCATGTTTGGTTGGACGTGAAATACGTCCAACCGAGTATGTGAAGTCCTACATTAAAAACGGCCAAATTCTTTGGTCACATATTTATTATTCCGTATTTATTTCGTATTATTAGTCTTTTATTATTTCACATTTAATATACGTTTATCGTTGTTTCATTGTTCCACATTTGTTTTGTGTTATTGATATTCCTTGTTATTTCGCGTATTTTTCTCTTCAATTATTTATTATTATATACATTATCATATTTCATGTATGTCAACATTGGGTTAATGATTGCGTTGTGTTAATGCTTGAGTGTTGCCTCTCGTGGTATATCGGATGGAAACTCAGACATAAATTTCGTAGCCGAATCCAAATGGACGGTAGTGCGGTCTGTACTTGGGATACAACTCCACGTACCGCTTGAGAAACATTCACGCACGTGTTTATGTCGTCGTAGATACCATTTTGGTAATCTCGTTCGAACATGTTTACGAACGCCACTCGAACGCGTACACACTGGACATGTTCTTTTATCATATTTTAGGCATATTTGTCTCTTTAGTCATTTCTTTTACACCGTGCACTTGATTATCTGCTATCATTATTGACAGTTTCGATTTCTATTGTTAATTTACATTATCACGTTTCTTTGTTTAATATATTTGGGGAATCATGCATTTGTTTTCATTTGTATTAATTTTTATGGGTGTGCAAAGTTGTGTGTTATTTGAATTATCTTGCATGTGTTGCATAAGACTTGGTTTCATTACATAAATCCATTCATTACAGTTGGCATAAGTAAGAGACCATTCCGAACCCAACAGTTTGAGGTATTCCCATGCGAGGGGTGAATGCAGCCTTAAATCATTTCCCAGTTCACACTAGGTGGCGACTCCTTTATTTCTCCGATTTAGTCCCCCACGGGCTACTCCGTACTCCAACCGGGCCGCGAGCCCGGACAACGTCGCTATATTCTGGCGACTCCACTAGGGATAGAGAATCGGCCCCGAAATAATATCTTGTAATGTTTCTGATTTTTACTTTAGTTATCCTTGTCTCATATATTTTGCATACCCTTTCTTACCTTGATGGCATCATATATCGTGAAGTCACATTCGTTCGGAGTGGGGGATCGTTATATGGCATCATCACTCATTGGCACGTACCTTAAGGTATAAAAAAGGTGCGCTCATTTGGTCGCTCGAACCCTTGAGTGGGGAGACCTAGTTGTGGGCAACCCATTCACCTGCGGGAGCCTTTATCTACTTTTATAAACCCGCATGTGAACCATAGTCATATATCTTATAGACTTTGCCCCTTTATTCTTTTGATAACCACATGCATATTATATCTCATACATCGCACGCATCTCATGCATCTCATGCATACACGCATCATGTTAACCCCTGTGTCTTAAAGCCATCATAGATATCCGTTGGGTTAGAGAAAGAGTGATTTTTCAAGAAGAGTTTAGCAAACATGGATATCGGGAAAAGGAAGCCGAGAAACAGAAAACTTTATGGCAAAAATAGAAATACCATTGGGGGGCCTTCAGTAAAAAAAAGAGAAAAAAAATAAAAAAAAAAAGAGAAAAAAAAAGAAGAGAAAAAAAAAAGAAAGAGAAAAAAAAAGAAAATTGTTTTTAGTCCTTAATAGTTAGACATAAGTTCGATGATGAAATGGTTTGCTTTTGGGTGAAATCTTAGAAACGATAAGTTCTTGATGCGCTTTTATCTGATACTTTGAGTAATTGATCTATGTTAGACTCGTGAGCACTTAATCATAGGTTTATAGCGTTGAAAACCTGAGTAGTTGGCAAGGTGACTAGTTGAAGAAATTGCAGGTCGATGAATGACCGTTTGCTTAGATGTCTATCATGATGTGTGGTATGGTTGAAAATAAAATAAAAGTCTCTAAAGCAAAAATAAAAATAAACCACCTATAACCGATAAGCGTGAAGCTACCCATGAGCGAGTATTAGGACCACCATGAGGAGAAATGCTACCTTAAAGGGTAGGTATGTTGAAAAACAAAGAGAAAAAAGAAAGAGAAGAAAAAAAAGAAAGAGAGACAAAAGAAAAAGAAAATCATACCATATTGAGCACGAAAAAGCAATTGCAGAGCATAATTGAGACATCTAGGCTGGTTTGACCCATCGATCCCAATTTTTAAACGAAATCATTGAGTTGGCTTACATAGGAATCAAGCAGTAAATAAACCTTTGCACACACACACTTTGAGTCTGGCTTAGATAATTTATTCAAAGACTTGGATTTGAGTTGCATCGAGTGTTTTAAAGGTTCTCTAGTTTCATTATTGAGCATTCTTTGAGGACAATAATATGTATAACTATTGGGACTATTTCGTAGCATGTAATATAGTATGATGATATGGAATGCCACATCATGTAGTCCACCTTGACCTAGTGCAAACAGTAGAGAGCAGAAAGCGAAGCCAAGTCTAGGGGCGACCAGTCTACCACCCCGCAAATAAGGGATATATCGAGAACTTGAGCCATGAGACAAAAGAGAACTGACAGAAAGAAACTGTAAGCAGGCCCTGGGGACGACCGAAGACATTTGTAGGCAAGGGGCACCAAAGAGCACAAGAAATTCCTAACCCATCGGAATAGGAAATACATCCATGCATACATGCATACACGTCACATGCACGTAATTTTTGTCTTATTTTTGTTCGTAGGTTTTGAAGAAAATGAAAAATCGGCAAAGACAAGCAGTTTTGGGGAATAAAGCCCACAATCAACACAGTTCGGGAACAAAGCCCAGGGAATAAAGCCCACTCTCAACACAGTTCGGGAATAAAGCCCAGGGAACAAAGCCCACATTCAGCACAGTTCGGGAATAAAGCCCACTCTCTACACAGTTCGGGAACAAAGCCCACATTCAGTACAGTTCGAGAACAAAGCCCACAGTCAACACCGTTCGGGAATAAAGCCCACACTAAGCGCAGTTGGGGAACAAAGCCCACTCTCAACATGGTTCGGGAATGAACCATCTCATCAGTAACGGTTCAGGAATGAACCACCTCTCAAGTAACGGTCCGAGAATGGACCACCTCTCATACAGTAACGGTTTGAGAATGGACCACCTCTCATACAGTAATGGTTTGGGAATGGACCACCTCTCACACAGTAATGGTTCGGGAATGGACCATCACATCAGCAACACCTCGGGAATGAGGATTAGCAAGCTGGGAATGGCGCTCCGGGAATGGAACACGGTTTGGGAATGAACCACCTCACATCAGCTCAGTTCGGTAATGAATCCTAGAGATCGCACCATCTTGCAATGATGAACCTTAGGGGTCGCAGCACCTCGCCATCAAATCAGCTCAGTTCGGTAAAGAATCCTAGAGATCACAGCATCTTACAGGGATGAACCTTAGGGGTCGCAACACCTCACCACCAGATCAACTCAGTTCGAAGCATCTCACAAAGCAGCAGGTAAATATGACAGCCGATGAACCAGATAAGTAAAAAATGCATGCATAACTTTGATAGGGTTGTCACTGTCACACACAACACAAGCCCCATCAAAGTGGGGGCGACTGTAGACAATGCATTTTTGCATAATGCCCAATGATGACCCTAGTATGGAGGCACTACCCGATAAGTCGCGAAAGTCGTGGGAAACAGACGCTGGAAGGGAAAATTTTGAAATTAATAGCTTCGTCAAATGTAAATTCGCTAGTTAGCCGCGGGTTCGCTTAGTCGATTCCTATTTTAAACATTAATCTTGACCCAAAACCCCCGCACCCATCCAAAGCCCATACGCACCCATCCAAAGCCCACATGCATAACCCTAACCCTAATGCACCACTATAAAACATAACCTAAACTAAACCCTAATATTCACGCCACCTTTCAACCCTTCAAAAAATAAAAAACTACAACAGACAAAATACCAGACAGCCGACCAAAACAAAAACTAAAAAACAAATACACAGACCCTAGACTCTCCACACTTGGATCTCTCTCTCTTCTTACACAACGCACAAACAACAAAAAAACCCTAAACACCTTGAGCCCTTCCTTTATCTCTATTGGCCCCCTCACTCTTCACTGCTCTCTCTCTCTCACGGCAACACAGGCCACACACGAACAGACCAACAAACAAACCCAAACCAGTCAATCTCCACCCACGTAGCCACACACTCAAGACACACTCATCAACAAACATCACTCTCTTCTCTCTTAACTTGACACCACACACACAAAAGCTTACACAACAAACACAATCAGCCCACTCACAACCGACCAAACAATCACCATAAATCAAACCAACCTGCCTTCCACTAAGCCAAATACAACACACACAACAGCTTATAAGCCCCCAGCGACGTGAAGACAAAATAACCATCTGAATGAATCAATAAACAACCAACAAGCCCCTTTGACCGACCAAAAATTAAGCCACACACGCGATGTTCACTAACTCACGCACACATGTAACAACACAAACCAAAACTGGCCTTTCACCGATCAAACACTCACAAAATTAGCCTCAAACTGTAGCCCCAATCCACGTGAAATAGATCCCAAAACAATGAATAAAGCAGTCCCAAAAATCACCTCGAACCAGTCCAAAAATCACAACGAAAACCAACCTTAAAGCATTCCAAAATAGAGACTAAAATAGCAGTGAAAATAGAGAAAACAGCAAGTGGAAACAGCGAGCCAACGAACTAAAAAAATAGTAGAAACATTAACCCTTCCGGTGACGTCCCAACGCGCTCCCGATAAGCGACTTAAAAGGTAAGACCTGAGGGCACCCTTTATTATATTTTATTTTGTCGTCCTGGAAATGGCATGCTTGGTTGGACGTGAAATACGTCCAACCGGGTATGCGAAGTACTACATTGAAAACAGCCAAATTCTTTGGTCACATATTTATTATTCTGTATTTATTTCGTATAATTAGTCTTTTATTATTTCGCATTTAATATACGTTTATCATTTTTTTACTATTCCACATTTGTTTTTTGTTATTGATATTCCTTGTTATTTCGCATATTTGTCTCTTCGGTTATTTATTATTATATGCATTATCATATTTCATGTATGTCAACATTGGGTTAATGATTGTGTTGTGTTAATGCTTGAGTGTTGCCTCTCGTGGTATATCAGATGGAAACCCAGACATAAATTCCGTAGCCGAATCCAAATGGACGGTAGTGCGGTCTGTACTTGGGATACAACTCCATGTACCGCTTGAGAAACATTCACGCACATGTTTATGTCGTCGTAGATACCATTTTGGTAATCTCGTTCAAATGTGTTTACGAACGCCACTCGAACACTTACACACTGGACATGTTCCTTTATCATGTTTTAGGCATATTTGTCTCTTTAGTCATTTCTTTTACATCGTGCACTTGATTATTTGCTATCATTATTGACAATTTCGATTTCTATTGTTAATTTACATTATCACGTTTCTTTGTTTAATATATTTGGGGAATCATGCATTTGTTTTCATTTTTATTCATGTTTATGGGTGTTCAAAGTTGTGTGTTATTTGAATTATCTTGCATGTGTTTTATAAGACTTGGTTACATCATTGCATAAATCTGTTCATTACAGTTGGCATAAGTAAGGGACCATTCCGAACCCAACGGTTTGAGGTCTTCACTTGTGAGGGGTGAGTGCGGCCTTATATCATTTCCCAGTTCACATTGGGTGTCGACTCCTTTATTTCTCCGGTTTAGTCCCCCGCGGGCTACTCCGTACTCCGACCGGGTCGTGAGCCCGGATAGCGTCGCTACAACGCTCGTATTTTCGAGAGGTGTAGTTGAGGATGTGCTGGTCAAGGTTGACAAATTTATTTTCCCAGCAAATTTTATTGTCCTTGATATGAAGGAAGACGAAGATGTGCCGATCATCCTCGAGAGACCATTCTTAGCTACAGGTCGAACCATTATTGATGTACAAAAAGGAGAACTAACTATGATGGTACATGACCAAGAAGTAACATTCAATGTTATCAAAGCCATGAATTTCCAGGATGACGAAAAGAAGGAGGAATGTTTCAGACTTGATGTTATACATAGTACCATCCAGAACTCCAATGCAATGTAAATTTCTGTGGAGCCTGAAGATTAAGTGTACTGTGCACTGAAAAACCCTATTCTTGCACTACAAGCAACAGAGAGAAACAGTTCCACTAGCTCAATGAATTATAGGAATTTCACATACAGCCTTTTGAGAA
This sequence comes from Zanthoxylum bungeanum, assembly GCA_019454045.1. NCBI lineage: Eukaryota > Viridiplantae > Streptophyta > Magnoliopsida > Sapindales > Rutaceae > Zanthoxylum > Zanthoxylum bungeanum. Next base: position 16,806 of record SKCR01053495.1, on the reverse strand, counting down.
TGCCAAATTGTACAAAGAAAAGGCCATGGAGAGACATGATGAAAATTAGTGCGCATACAACTAGAACCAGGGCAGATTGTACTATTAAACAAATCAAGGTTGAAACTCTTCCCATGGAAGCAAAAATCACGGTGGTCAGATCCATTCTTAATCACCAAAGTTTTACCAGATAAAGCCTTTGAGTTACATGATCCCAACTCCAACAAAATATTCAAGGTTAAAAACAAGCATGTCAAGCACTACTGGGGAGAATCATTTGAGCGACAAAAAGAAAGTGTCACACTTTTAGATCCAGTCTAACATTCGGGCAGTCATGTCTAGCTGACGACTTTAAACTTAGCGCTAGCAGGGAGGCAACCAATACAATTTGTGTATATATTATGATCTGGTGTGTTTTATTTTTGTGTGTTTAATTTTTGCAGGTAAAGTCATTTCACGATGGAAGACATTCTTGCAAATCTTCACAAGTAATTTCCTTCTCTCCCTCAAAACTCTCTGATGAAAGTCTACAAAGCTCGCTTGGAACGAATGAGACTACTGATGATCAAAGGTATTTCTAATGACATTCGTTGGATTATTGAAGCACGGGTCCGATTGGCAGGTGAGTCTTCTGACTCTTTTGTTTCATATCTGTCTAGTTTATGAAGAAGCACCTATGCTAAAAAGAGAAGAGCTAAAAGAATGGTTGTTTGCTATAAATGTGCTCGTATGACATGTAATACTCGTTGTTGTTCTTTAGGAATGGTGTCTGATAACCGTGAAGATAAAATTAAATTCATTAGGAATGGCTTGAGTAAGGAGTCTTTGGATGACATATCTAAGACTCTTGAGACGTATTCCAGTGGATATGTGCATCACGTAATTCACATGTTATATACACAGTTCCGAAAGGAAAGACAATGGGAAACTTGTCCCTGACGCATAGACGTAAATCAAGTCGTTACTTCCTGTAAATATTATTATCTCTTTGTCTTTTCCTAATAATTGTGATATTTTTGTCATTTTCTTTTATTTTCTCCGACAGGATCCAGACTTTTTGAATTTTCACGGTCTATTTTGCTTTTTAGCTAATAATTGTCATTTGGCAGGTACTAGTGCTATTATTACTCACCCTTTTTCAGGTTCTATAAATTCAACTCATCATTGCACTCTCGAAGACATCCAACATTGATGAATAAAAATGGAAGCTACTTCAAGAAGACGAGTTGTAAACATCTGTGTGTTTTGCGGTACTAGTGTTGGTTCTAAACCAGAATTTTTAGCAACAACACAAGAATTGGGTCGAGTCATTGGTGAAAGAAATATGCACTTAGTATATGGCGGTGGCAATCTTGGACTAATGGGGATCGTTTCAAGGGCTGTACAGGAATGAGGCAGTCAAGTTCTGGGAATCATCCCAAAACCCTTGGCAGAAGCGAATCTTATAGGACCATCAAACAGAGAGGAACTGATCGTGCCAGGTATGTCTGAATGACTGGTGGAAATAATTAATTGTGCTTATGCTTTTATTGCTTTACCATATGGCTTGGGCACGATGGGGGAAATTTTTACAGTGTTATCTTGGGCGAACTTGAACATACACCGAAACCACTTAGAATTTTTAACGCTGATGGATTTTATGATTTTCTTTGTGTGTCTCTTGATGATGTCCGGAGAAATGGATTCGTATAAAAACCAGTAAAAGAACTCATCTTCACTGCTAGAACTGCCCAAGATTTAATTGACCAACTTTTAGCCTTTGAACAACAATTTGACCCTATCATTTCCAAGATAAATTGGTCCGATAATGATCGTGGTAAGAAGCGTCGGATAAATCTGGATCTTAACCTTTAATTCTTCATTTAGATGTAGAATTTCAGCTAACCAGGTACTTTTTTTAATCTATTCTTCTAATTTTTAAGACATTGGGGACAATGTCTCATTTAGGTTTGGGGGAGGGGAATAGTTGACTACTATCTTGTTTTTATTGTGTTATTTTTATTTGATTTTTCATCAAAAATTTTTGAAAAAAAATTCAAAAAAATTAAAAAATTTTACAAAAATAAAAAAAAAATTTGTGTTTTTGTGTTTTTAATTTGATTAATCAGGTGAAATTGGTATGAGATAGTTATGTAAGGAATTTCCACTCCTGAGACGTATCTCAACCTATTTCGTAACAAGTTAATTTTTGTTTATTTCTTTTTGAATTATTTAATTTGTGAATTCTCCATAATACTGACTAAAATGGATCTTCATATGCTCAGTTGACAGGTATTATCAACTTGCATGGTAACATACAGACATGAGCTGTAATTGAAAAGTTTGTAATATTCAATGGTCTAGTTTAATTGTAAGAAGCATCTAAAAAAATGATGGGATATATATATGTGTGTGTGTGTGTGTGTGTGTGTGTGTGTGTGTGTGTGTGTCTGAAATCCGAGTAATTAAGTCTGTAAGGGTGTTTTAACACCTAGTGCCATAAAGCCAACTGTTTTGGGAGTCACTGGCCCAAAGCTCGCTACATGGATGGATGATATTGTATATAAATAAAAAAAATCAGAAAAATATTCCATTGCTAAAAAAAGGTGTGAAGTCTGATATAACTTTAGGATAAAAATATTAATTTCTTTTCAACTACACTTATGGATATTGTGGGCACAATGACTTGATTAAAACCTTGTTAGCTGTGTATACGGAGAATGGTAAAAATAATCGTAAAATTTACTTATTCGGTAATTTAGAAAGAAATTAAACAACTCTTAACTTGGATAAGAAGTTTCACCTGTTTAGTCACTAACTTGTTTATTCTCTTTTCTCTTGTCTTTTTTCTTTTGTGTGCATTAGTTTTATATTGACATTTGTGGGTATCGTCGCTGTAAGCCCTCACGAGACTACAACTCGTCCACTAGGGACACCTAGGGGTTTAAAGGCTTGTTGCATACACTAAAAGAAATTGTGATCCCTACGAAAGTGGCTTAGTTTAATTTTTATTTTAAAAATGTTTATGTTATTTTATTTTATTGTTTTGCTCGAGGACTAGCAAAATGTTAGGTTTGGGGGTGTGATGAGTGGTAAATGTATCACTGTTTCCCACTCATTTGACCTAATATTTTGTATAGTTTCTTGCGTTTTGTGAATATTTTGATGTGTTTTGTGTTATTTTGTAGATAAATAAAGTTTTAGGACTCTCTGGAATCAAATCAGGGCCAAAACAGTGAAAAACGGACAAAAAAGGCAAAACTGTCATTTGCGCATCGCGACGTACATCTCTGCATCGCGACGGCTAACATACGCCGGGTATTGCTAACGTGTGCCGGACATGTGTCATCATCAGAGAAGTTTGCCTTGCTAACATGCGCTTGCCACGTGTGAACATCACAGCAAATCATGCTAACGTGCGCCAGACACGTGTCATCATCACATGCTGCCGACAATCATCATCGCCACGTCAGCACAATTATTGAAATAATCATTTAGGCTGCCACGTGTCATCATCTCCAGAAAAAGTCATGCCACGCGTCCAAGATCTACGGCGTGTCTTGACGCAAGCACACTTTACGCGTCGCGATGCGGGAGCCAATGTTTCCCTATAAATAGAGGCCGAAATTTCAGAATTGAATTCATACTTTCTTCTATGTGATTCCTTAAGAATACTAAGAAGATTATATCTTGTTTGTTTATTTACGGCTTTCAGTAATTAATTTTTGCATTTGCACTTTCTTTTCTTTACTTTTTAGTCTTTACTTTTACGCAATAGTACTTTCCTTTCTTTACTTTTCAGTCATTACTTTTCAGAAATGAGGAGGTAACTCCCCCTTGCTGGGGTAAAAGGTAAAGCTTTTATTACTAATATTTAGATTAATCTCCCTTAATTATAATATAATAACTATTTAAAACCTGACTTAATGAGGATATTGCCTTATGGTCGGTTGGACATAATGAAATTGGCTTTCATTAAAATTCTCCATAGAATACTTGGGAGAAACAACATTTATTCTAGGAATAAGGATCTACTGGGATAGATCTAAAGGTTTTTGGCACTCTCCGAGAAATTGTACATTAAAATAAATGTACGCGACCTGGTGTCTCATATGCTTTGAGCATATGGAGTCACAATCAGGCCAATCCAGGTGATGGTCATTGGATTAATGTTAAGAACACCCTTAAGTATCTTAGATGAACTAAGGATGCTTTCTTAAGCTATGAAGGAGGAGAACTTGAAGTGACTGGGTTCACCGTTGCAAGTTTCAAACCGACAATAACGACTGTAAGTCGTAATAAGGGTACTATATAGTTTGAATAACGAAACAGTGAGCTGGAAATCTTCCAAGCAAGATACTGTTGCCGAATAAACAACAAAAGCGGAATATTGATGCAGCTGAGGCAGTAATAGAAGCACTTTGGATATATATAATCCTAATTGGATTAGGAGTAGTTCTGTTAGCAACTGAGCTAGGCTACATCACAGGCTAAAGAATTAATGGTCTCATCAACGATCCAAGTATATACTTCAACTATTTCATCTGATTCGTCGGATCATACATCGTGGTAATGTGATGATCGAATAAATCGCATCAGATGATAACCTTGCAAATCCACTGACGAAAGCTATTTCTCAGCAGAAGTTTGAGCGACCCGTACATAGTTCAAGTGTATGAAACTTGAGTGATTGGCTATAGGCCAAGTGGGAGATTGTTGGACAATTATGACCCATAACATCACTATTTGTACAGAACATAGTGTTGTTGTACAAATTAACTATGTGACAAAGGAAATTGCTCTTTTATCATTTGTAATTGGATTACCGGATATATAAATGATAAAAGTCCATATGATTAGTTCCGGATTAATAAGATATGAGACAATATTAATCCACTAAGGTTTAATCTTTAAAATATCCCTAGTCGTAGTATTATCGAGATTGGACATCGATAATGCGGAATATACTAGTATTGCACTTGTACGCGTTGTGGAGTATAACGACATAATTCTCATATATTTAAGTATTGGATACTTATGCAAGTGTGATAGGAGGTTGTGTTTACCGATGCTACGGAAATAGCTTCGCTCTGGATAGACCCCCCGGAATCCCATTGGTAGTATGACTATGTGTCTATGGGAGTCAAAATCAGGGTAGGTGTATTTGGTCTTTGTTGGACAGTTATGACCATAGCATCACTATTTGTACAGAACATGGTGTTGTTGTACAAATTAACTATGTGACAAAGGAAATTGCTATTTTATCATTTGTAATTGCATTACCGGGATATATAAATGATAAAAGTCCATATGATTAGTTCCAGATTAATAAGATATGAGACAGTATCAATCCATAAAGGTTTAATCATTAAATATCCCAAGTCGTAGTATTATCGAGATTGGACATCGATAATGCGGAATAGAATATTATTTCACTTGTGCGCGTTGTGAGGGCATAACAACATAGTTCTTATATATTTGGGTATAAGATACTCATGCAAGTGTAGTAGGAGGTTGTGTTTTACCGATGGTACGGAAAACAGCTTCGCTCTGGATAGACCCCTCGAAATTCCATTGGTAGTGTGATTATGTGTCTATGGAAGTCCGAATCAGGGTAGGTGTATTTGGTCTTAACCTGAGACTTGCACCGCTAATACTTGCGACAATCAATACGCTTTGGTTTTGGTCGTCCAGGGCTTTAACAGGTTCTGTGTACGCCTCTTCTGGGTATATTGAGAATCGTAGTGTATTGGGTGTGATGTCGAGATGGAAGTATCACTCCAGTCATAGTGGAGATGATGATCACGTAGGATACAAAATTGGTTCTCTTATGTACTGCAGTCGTCGGGATAATATGACTGCAGTACATAAGATATCCGATATGTGCTTCGTACGGGGCAGACACATTTCCAGCCCCAGGGCTTGCACGTGACATCCGATGCTGGATTGAAATACGCAATACTACGTATACTACGCCTGATATAGATTGTATATTCCTGTAATGATATTTCTGGAGAATTGGGTAGGCATCGCGCTTTGCTAGAAGCCAACCTTGTCTTGTAAATCGGTAAAAACGTAGTACTAGGTACGTACGTGTTCGGATAGTCCGACGACCGGATTTATTGCCAACATATCCGGGGATCTCATGGGTCGCTTCCCGAAGATTCACCGATGACGTATGACTCGCACTTTATTAATCTGGGATTAATTAGATGAGAGAGAAAATTAATCTGGGATTAATTACGGAGATATTTTATCTGGGATAAAATATTATTTAAAGAGAGAGAGCGATTAATTTGGAATTAATCGATAAAATAATATATTCGATATATTATACGAAATTGGATTTCGACGCGGAATTAAAATTAGATTTTAATTTGGGCCAACAAGTTCATTTAGAATTAATTCGTTAGCGACGTGAATAGTGATTTTACTAGGCATAATTATTTAATTACGTCGCAACGGAAAATTGTTAATTTGGAATTAGCAAACCCAAGCCCGAGAGTGTTTGCGGGCGCACTCGCATTGCGAATTAAAGTGCGGCCCACAAGTCACATCAAGCGTCAAATCACTACTCAATCGATTGATGTGATGTCTAGTCACTTTGAGTGATTTGACAACTTGTCATGAATGATGTGAATAGTGATGAAAGTGGTTGTGGCTTTATTGCCTTTGACTTTTGGTAAATGGAATTTTTGAAATTCCTATTTTTTGTATTAGATACACAAATCCAAAAACACACAACACAACACACTCACTCTCTTCCTCCTCTCATCTCTCTCGGCCTAGGGCCATCTTCTTCCTCAAAATTCTGGTTTTGCCGAGAGTTCAAGGAGAAGCAAAGGGAAGTTTTGCGGCAAAATTTCCAGAGTGCTAGCACACTTTAAGAGTCTTGCGAAAGTGATAGGGAACCACACCTGTGAGCATGGAATCACAACACAAAGCTTGGAGCTTAATGGAGGTGATGACCGAATTTTGGAGGACAAAAAATCTGCCCACTGCCAAGAGCTTCATGGAGGAGGACAAGAGTTTTGTTGTTTAACGCATCGCTAAACCACTCAATGTAAGTATTCCGCAACTTCTTTGAGTATTCACACATGTATTTTCATTGCTTGATTTGATCCTTGTGACCTAATAGAAACCCAACTATGGTATCAGAGCCTAATTGAGCATGAAAATGATTTAGGGTTAAAATTGGGTAAATTCAATTTGAGCATGATTTGATGAAATTGTTTGATTGATTATGCTTGAATGATGTTTAATTGAAGTTGGATTTGATCAATTTCATGAAAAGTTGATTGGATCAATTTTTGCCTAAAAAGTAGGCTTGGCCGAAACTTGATGAACCCTAATGTCATGGTGTTGTTTCTTTGATCATTGGATGAATTGAAACAATTGGGAAATTTTTAATTGAGATTTAATTGGATTGAATTTTGAATTGGACATGAAATCCCCAAAATGCCGTGGACTTGGAAGCATGGAAAATGATTGATTTTTTGATTAAAATGTGTTGGACATGTTTTGATGTTAATGAGCATAATTAATTGTACAAATTTGTGTTTTGGAAATGTTAATTTGTTTAATTAATTATGGCAATACACTTAGGTTAATTAATTTATAAAATTTGGAATTTGGTAATTTAATTAATTGGGCCTATTTTGGAAATTGGGCCTTAAAAGTTGTAATTGGGCTTAATGGGCTTGGTTGTACCAAGTTAGGTTTAGGCTAAATTGGTTGGATCCAATTGGGCCAAAAACCATTTCCATAAAGTCCAATTATGACTTAATGGACCTTTATTTTAATTGGGTCTAATGGGCCTAAATTGGTTTCTTGGTAAATAAGGGTGATTCCTTAAATCGACTTTGGTATTTGGGTTTGACCCATATTGACCAAAAGTCCATGCCTTACAAATTAATTAAAAGCCCATTGGACTTTAAATTAAATTAACATTGGATGTTAATCGGGCTTTGAGACCCATAACGATTAGATTTGGAATCTAAGTCGTAAAGGTTCGTTAATAAAGTGTAATATTTAATTTGGAATTAAATAAATGAATTAGTATTAAATGCAAATTAAATTGGATTTAATGTTGTAGTTTAATTTAATTCAAGAATTCGTACTTTGAGTACTTATTCGTAAAACGAGTTGGACTCGCGCAAAATCAAATCGTTGTTTGAATATTGGATGGTCATTAATATTCAGATTAATTAATTGGATTAGATTGATTGATAACATGCTTGTGTGAATACATGGTTGCGATGCATGAATAATGTATATCGGATGGATATTAGATGGGTGGGGCAATTTTGGAAATTGTTGTAATAAATTTAGAATTTATTAATTGGACCTGCGTGTCCAGCCTATTACCTCCTTACTCTTTGTATTTCTCTTCTCACCTATTCCCCTCAATGTAAATGAGGTTTCTTTAGAAGTGTTATCTAATCAAGTAGAAGTAATACTTGTGCTAGCGGGAGAGAGGAAATGGAGAGATTTGTTCTAGGAACAATGTGTTTAAGTATCCATCCGCATATCATTATTATTATATTTATATGCGCCTTATTATGTGTTTAGAATGCATGTTTAAGGGTGTATGATGATGAGACCTTAACAAAGATAATTAATTGGTTGCCAATTGCACGCGAAAAACCCTCAACATCATATTAAGCATTTTTCCTTCCATTGAGTGATTCTTACTCAAGATCCGAGACTGGCATTGGTTTGTTGGCCAAAGTCAAGACCTTTTTCGTCGAGGATGTGTATGAATCATGAAGGCTTTGTTCCATATCGTGTCTTGTCCAAGTTGTGATTTGTTGGTCAAAGTCAAGATCACTTCTTGTCCATCGACATTGATTACGAAGCTTTCCAAGGTCAATGGGTTCCGCTTAACTGGGATCACTAAGTTTGTTGTGCCAAAGCCAGGGCTTAGTTGATTCAGAGGAAAAAGGTTAGGCAATATATTGGATATATTGGCATATATAAGATATATGTTTCGGACTTGGATGTCCACCTACTGGATCTAGGAATTGGATGGGATCCAATTGATCATAGAGATCTACCTAGTTAATTATCATACAATTTGTTGGCCAAAGTCAAGATTGTGTGTTATTTAACGGGATCCTAGCCCACTAGGAAACAAGGTTTCCCGAGTACTCAACAGAGGGTTAGAGGCTCGCTGAAAAATAGTGGGAGGCAAGTATTAAATTTGCAAGATTCGTTTAGTTACTTGCCATACGCGCTCATTAAAAATTGTTCGTCAATAAATTAATATATTAGTTGGACTAATATTTAACGTTGTTTTAATTGAACAGTTGGACTGTATTCAAACTATTTCATTTATAGTTGATTATATAATTGGATTATAGTAATCAATATATTTGAATTAACCATTTCAATTAATAGGATTTTATAATTGGATTATAGTAATCAATATAATTGAATTTAATCAATTAAATTATAGTTGATTGTATAGTTGGACTATAGTAATCATTATAATCAATAGTACCTAAAATCGTTGATTTGATAGTTAGACTATTGGAATCAAGATAAATTGAAAGATTAGTGTTTAAAACATAATACTGGGTGAAAATGTATTTGAACGACTTTATTTTTCAAATTGGGAATAAAACATCAGGATAGTCCTGAAAACTAAGAAGTTACTTTATTTGATAAAATAACATCTTAGGCCTAAGCCTGGAGTTGAGCAAATAGTAGAACATGATATTTGGAATATTCATGTGATGATAACTTTAGTGCTTAATCCATAATGCTTTCAAAATAGACTCCTTAATTTCTTAGTCAAAACTAAGGATTAGATCCTTATAGTATGATAATGAAATTGAAGGATCTTCATAGATCTATCCTTAGATCTTAGAAGTTACAAATTGCAATAGTAAACTCTTGGAGAGTTAATGGCTATTCTCAAGGAGACAAAGCCAAGTTTGCAATAGGCAAGAAGCGCAAGGCGCATCTTACTTCGACATCCCAGAAGGCCAAGGCTTGGCCAAAGGCTTCTAGGGTGTGGAAAAGGGGCAAAGGCAAAATCATTATAATCTTCTGGGAAGACAAAGGACATATCCCAAGATGTCTGCCTAAATTGTGGTAAACGGGGACACAGAAGCGTGACTGCCGTATGGACATGGCAGATATGAAGGAATTGAAGACGGGCAAGGCTCCGACTTCAAATATGTTTGTCATAAACATGTTCGCTACTAGTATTAAAATTGGATTTTAGATACTGAGTGTGATACATAAATATGTACTGATATGCAGAATTTGCTAAGAGCAGGATACTGACTTCAGATGAGATCTATCTACGAATCGAAAACGGGATGAGAGTCACTGTTTTGACCGTAGAAACCTAAGTTTAGGAACTACCCTTCGGGTGTGTACTTAAATTAGGAAACTGTTACAATGTAACTAGTTTGACTAGAAATATTATCTCTATATCAGGGTTTAACCCATTGCGGGTATACCTTTATATTCTAGAACACTAAAGTGTTTTATTTTATAAAGATGTTATTGAGGTAAACACATTAGATGTGAATAACAGTATTTATATTTTGAATATAAATAAATCTCAAACGTATAACATGACAAACAAATAACTCAAACTGATTTGATCATATGAGACTTATATGTGGCATTGATGTCTGGGACACAATTAACAAGACTCGTATATCCACACTTTCGAAGAGTGGGTACTAGGACAAATTTGATTCTATTCAAATAATGTCGATGAATCTAGTTTATTAGGCAAAATGCCTAAAACACCTTTACTTGGTAAAAGTGCAAGTGCCACCGATCTGTTAGCCCTCGTTCATAGTGACGTAAGTGGGCCCATGTCTAGCTAGGCTACAAGTGGATATGAATGTTTCATGACCTTTACGGATGTGGCATCGCATTATGGTTATGTGTTTCTTGTGAAACACGAATCGGAAACTTTTGATGAATTCAAAGAGTTTCGACACGAAATAGAAAAACAGATCGACTAAAGTATTAAACCATCACGGTTAGACCATGATGAAAATACTTAAGCAATAATTTTCTCAAATACTTGAAAGAGTATAGTATTCTTTCAATGGGGACTCCTCTCGGAACACGTCAGTTTGAAGGTGTGTCTGAACTGAGAAACTGGATTTTGTTAGACATGATAAGGTTAATCATGAGTCGCTCTAAGCTACCATTTCCTTCAACGGATACGCATAAACAGTGCAAAACTTATTTTGAATAAGGTTCTATAAAAATCTGTTTGACAGATTTCTTATTAGATATGAATAGGAAAGAAACTGGGTTTTCTCATTCCTGTAGAATTGGGTATGCTGGGCATATGTTTGGATGATACTAAACTAGAACCCAAATCGGATAAGTGCCTAATTGTAGGTTATCCTAGAGAAACCTAAGTATAGTACTTATACAACTCACAAGAGAACAATGTAATTGTTGCTCACCATGCGGTTTTCCTAAGAGGAATACCGATATGTAGTGGTAAGTGGGAGGAAAATAAAACTCGATGAAAATCGGAGTAATACTGTTCCATGCACTGATTCCTTAATGGAACACAAATAGTTCATCAAGGATGATACTATACCAATAATCTTTGAATACACAAGAACCACGTGAGTCAGAGAGAGTCAGAAAACAACATGGGGTATGGGTTTCTGATCTCGCCTCAGAAAGATGTTAATCTTATTGAGGAATACGAACTGACTACGTATGAGGAAGTGATACAAGGTATCGACTCCCTATTATGGCAAAGTGCCATGATGTCTGAAATTGATTCCATGTATACCAATTAATTTTGGATACTAGTTGATGTACCGCAAGGCATTGTGCCTATTGGTACTAAATAAGTCTTCAAGAAAGACATACATGGAAGGCAACATAGCACGAACTAAGCTAGACTTGTAGCGAAAAGGCATCGTTATTAACATTGTGTCGATTACAACGAAACCCTTTACTTGTTGCCATGGTTAAATCCATTTGGATAATGCTTGCTGATGCTGCATGTTTCATTTATAAAATATGGCAGCTGAATGCCAAAACCGTTTTCCTTAACAGAAACCTTTTGGAGGATCCATGGATGGATTGAAGCAAACATAGTGTTCTTGGAACAATCGTTTTGATGTAATCATAATGGTATATGATTTAATTCAAAACGAAAATGATTCTTGTGTATATAAAGGAGGTTAGTGGGAGCGCACTGACAGAGAAAGTCCTGAATAAATTATGACATATCATTTCTTGGAAATGATATTCCCATAATAAAATCGGTGAAAACTTGGCTTTCATGAAAATTCTCCGTAGAATTCTTGGGAGAAACAACCTTTATTCTAGGAATAAAGATCTACTGGGATAGATCTAAAAGTTGTTGATACTCTCCGAGAACTCGTACATTGATATATGTACGCGACCTGGTTTCTCATATGCTTTGAGCATATGGAGTCACAATCGGGCCAATCCATGTGATAGTCACTGGATTGATGTTAAGAACATCCTTGAATATCTTAGAGGAACTAAGGATGCCTTCTTATACTATGGAGAAGGAGAACTTGGAGTGACTGGGATCACTGTTGCAAGTTTCCTAACCGATAAAAACGACTATAAGTCATAAACGGTACTATACAATTTGAATAACGGAACAGTGAGCTGGAAATCTTCCATGCAAGATACTGTTACTGAATAAACAAAAAAGCGGAATATTGCTGCAGCTGAGGCAGCAATAGAAGCCTTTTGGATCGATAATAATCTTAATTAGATTAGGAGTAGTTCTGTTAGCAGCTGAGCTAGGCTACATCACAGGCTAAAGAATTAATGGTCTCATCAATGGATCTAGATATATACTTCAAATATACATCTGATTCGTTCGGATCATACATCGTGGCGATGTGATGATCGAATAAATCGCATCAGATGATAGTCATGCAAATCCGTTGACGAAAGCTTTTCCTCAGAAAGTTTGAGCGAACCGTACATAGTTCGGGTGTAGGACACTTGAGTGATTGGCTATAGGCCAAATGGGAGATTGTTGGACAGTTATGACCTATAGCATCACTATTTGTACAGATCATGGTGTTGTTGTACAAATTAACTATGTGACAAAGGAAATTGCTCTTCTATCATTTGTAATTAGATTACCAAGATTATAAATGATAGAAGGTCCATATGATTAGTTCCGGATTGATAAGATATGAGACAGTATCAATCCATAAAGTTTTAATCATTAAATATCCATAGTCGTAGTATTATCGAGATTGGACATCGATAATACGGAATAGACTAGTATTGCACTTGTGCGCGTTGTGAGGGAATAACGGCATAGTTCTCATATATTTGGGTATAGGATACTCATGCAAGTGTAGTAGGAGGTTGTGTTTTACCGATGGTATGGAAAACAGCTTCGCTCTAGATAGACCACTCGGAATTCCATTGGTAGTATGACTGTGTGTCTATGGAAGTCCGAATCAGGGTAGGTGTATTTGGTCTTAACCTGAGACTTGCACCGCTAATACTTGCGACAATCAATACGCTTTGGTTTTGGTCGTCCAGGGCTTTAACAGGTTCTGTGTACGCCTCTTCTGGGTATATTGAGAATCGTAGTGTATTGGGTGTGATGTCGAGATGGAAGTATCACTCCAGTCATAGTGGAGATGATGATCACGGAGGATACGGAACTGGTTCTCTTATGTACTGCAGTCATCTGGATAATATGACTAGGTCATGATTATCCGATATAGAGACTAGTTACCAGAGATCCGATATGTGCTTCGTACGGAGCAAACACATTTCCAGCCCCAGGCCTTGCACGGGACATCCGATGATGGATCGAAATATGCAATACTAAGTATAATACGCTTGATATAGATCGTATATTCCTGTAAGGATATTTCTAGAAAATTGGGTAGGCATGGCGCTATGCTAGAAGCCAACATTGTCTTGTAAATCGGTAAAAACGTAGTACTAGGTACGTACGTGTTCGGATAGTCCGACGACCAGATTTACTATCAACATATCCGGGGATCTCATGGGTCGCTTCCCGAAGATTCACCGATGACGTATGACTCACACTTTATTAATCTGGGATTAATTAGATGAGAGAGAAAATTAATCTGGGATTATTTACGGAGATATTTTATCTGGGATAAAATATTATTTAAAGAGAGAGAGAGAGAGCGATTAATTTGGAATTAATCGATAAAATAATATATTCGATATATTATACGAAATTAGATTTCGACGCGGAATTAAAATTAGATTTTAATTCGGCCAAACGAGTAATTTAGAATTAATTCGTTAGCGTGATTTTGCTAGGCATAATTATTTAATTACGTCACAAAGGAAAATTTGTTAATTTTGAATTAGCGAACCCGAGCCCGGGAGTGTTTGCGGGCGCACTCGCATTGCGAATTAAAGTGCGGCCCACAAGTCACATCAAGCGTCAAATCACTACTCAATCGATTGATGTGATGTCTAGTCACTTTGAGTGATTTGACAACTTGTCATAGTGATGTGAATAGTGATGGAAGTGGTTGTGGCTTTATTGCCTTTGACTTTTGGTAAATGGAATTTTTGAATTTCCTATTTTTTTGTATTAGATACACAAATCCAAAACACACAACACAACACACTCACTTCTCCCTCCTCTTCATCTCTCTCGGCTAGGGCCATCTTCTTCCTTCTTCCTCAAAATTCTGGTTTTGCCGAGAGTTCAAGGAGAAGCAAAGTGAAGTTTTGCGGCAAAATTTCCGGAGTGCTAGCACACTTTAAGGTCTTGCGAAGGTGATAGGGAACCGCACCCGTGAGCATCGAATCACAACACAAAGCTTGGAGCTTGATGGAGGTGATGACCGAATTTTGGAGGACAAAAATCTGCCCACTGCCGTGAGCTTCATGGAGGAGGACAAGAGTTTTGTTGTTCAACGCATCGCTAAACCGCTCAATGTAAGTATTCCGCAACTTCTTTGAGTATTCGTACATGTATTTTCATTGCTTGATTTGATCATTGGGACCTAATAGAATCCCAACTGTCTTAACCTGAGACTTACATCGCTAATACTTGCGACAATCAATATACTTTGGTTTTGGTCGTCCAGGGCTTTAACAGGTTCTGTGTACGCCTCTTCTGGGTATATTGAAGAATCGTAGTGTATTGGGTGTGATGTCAAGATGGAAGTATCACTCCAGTCATATGGAGACGATGATCACGCATGATACGGAACTAGTACTCTTTAGTATTGCAGTCATCAGGATAATATGACTAGGTCATGTTTATCCGATTATAGAGACTAGTTACCAGAGATCTAATATATGCTTCGTACGGGGCAGACACAATTCCAGCCCCAGACCTTGCATGTGACATTTGATACTGGATCGTAATACGCAATACTACGTATACTACGCCTGACATAGATTATATATTCCTTTAAGAATATTTCTGGAGAATTGGGAAGGCACGGTGCTTTGCTAGAAGCCAACCATGTCTCGTAAATTGGTAAAAATGCAGTAATAGGTACATACGTGTTCGGATAGTCCGACGACCGGATTTACTGCCAACATATCCAGGGATCTCATGGGTCACTTCCCAAAGATTCACTGATGACGTATGATTCGAACATAATTAATCTGGGATTAAATACGGAGAGATTTTATCTGGGATAAAATACTATTAGAAGAGAGAGAACGATTAATTTAGAATTAATCGATATAATAATATATTTGATATATTAAACGAAATTAGATTTCGACGCGGAATTAAAATTGGATTTTAATTCGGGCTAACGAATTAATTTAGAATTAATTCGCGAGTGACGTGAATAGTAATTTTGCTAGGCATAATTATTTAATTAAATTTGATTTAATTACGTCGCAACGGAAAGTTCGTTAATTCGGAATTAACGAACCCGAGCTCGGAATGTGTTTGCGGGCCCACTCGCATTTTGAATTAAAGTGCGGCCCACAAGTCACATCGTAAGTCATATCGTCTGTCGCTTTAGTGATGGAAGTCATGTCAACCTTTTTATGATTGACAACCAGTCATTATTCATGATGGTAGTAGATGAAGGCATTGAATGCCATTTTCCCTCCAATTTGCTTTATTCTTTTTTGGAAAAAGGATATACCAAATGGTGTGAATGAATTTATTAATTGTTTGAGAAATAAAAACACAAGTTTTGCACTCTCTCTCTCCCTCACGGTTTTGGAACCAAATACACTCTCCCAATTTTCTTCTTTGGCTGAAAATATCAAAGGAAGAAGAGGTGATTTTTGTGGCAAAAATCTCCATTGTTAGCACATCAAAGGATCATTCAAGGTGATAGGGAAACCTATCCCTGAGCTTGGAATCAACTCAACAGCTTGGAGCTTGGATTTCATCCCCAAATGAGACCTTGGCCGAAACTACAAGGAGAAAAAGTTTTGTGTTCAACGCATCCAAAATCCGATCAAAGTTTCCGCATTTTTACTTTGTTGTATTCACATGATTTCTTGCTTAATTGAGCTTGGTTTGACCTAGAAAACCCAACATCTCTGGCACCTGTCACATTGAAGAGCAAATAAGTAAGCATATTTAAACAGAGTGGGCCAGAACAAACCTGATTGTAGGACTTTGGCTGCAGTTTTATTTCCGCTGAAGTGTCCGCCGTATGGTGATGAATGACAGTGCTGCAAGACACTATTGACCTCCTCTTGTGGAACACAACGCCTCAGTAATTAATCAGCATAGCGTTTGAACAAGTATGGCTCATCCAAGACATAATGCTTGACTTATTTGAAGAACTTCTTTCGTTACTGACGTGTCCATTCCAACGGCCATTTTCCGATACTATGTAGTTTACATAGTCAGCATACCAAGGG
>SKCR01053494.1:0-30186 GCA_019454045.1 Zanthoxylum bungeanum | reverse complement strand
GAATTAATTGCATTGAAATTTTCCTTTATAAGAGAAAATTAATTCTCTCTAACTAGTGACAATTTTTATACCCATGTATAAATCAAACTTTATGAGATAACAATTTATCTCTTAAATTATCACACAAAATTAAATATGACTTTATATTTAAATTTTGGGATAAAACTGAAATTAAAATGAAGTCCAGGGATCAAAAATATAATAGCAGGGGCCTTATGCTATTAACTAGAAATCAAAACATAATTTGCCAAATCTGGACATTATCCGCGCGTGCGCCACAGGCTCCTTACAGCCTTTGTGAAGGTGTCGGCAGCCCAGCCAAAAACAATTGACATTTCTTTATGAAGGTTGGCAGGCTTCTTTGACAATTTCAACTTTCAAAAAACAATAATTTACTTTAAAGGCAAATTTATATATGCGAAAAGCAAATTGCTTTTCTCTCATGATTTCTTCATCCAGATTCATTTTCTCCGTATTTCAGTTTTCAATATATCCCAAAATTTATAGATCTGAGTTAATAATTAATCCAATAACCTTATGTGCTTAAATTTTAGATTAATTAATAATAACCATCATTAGATCAGAATAAAATATGGATCAAACAAAAAATTCATCCGAAGAATTCAATAGATTTTTCTAAAACTTAATGAAAAATCCATAGATTCTAAGATTGTGTTCCTGAGGCTCTGATATCACATATTAGAATTTATTTGCAACAGGCCCTTTAACACAAGAGCTTAGAATAAAATTAATGAATTAATCAGATGATTCAGGGAGCGTACCTGATTTAGAATCCATATATGCAGTGGAAATTTATGTAGATCTGTTGATTTGTTGCACTGAGGAGATCACCCTCTGCTCCCCACTTCTTGATGGTGAGAAACTTACTGGCCTGATTAAGCTTTCCTTATGCTTTAATATTATTCAAGCTTTAAAGCTTCTCTCTCCCTTATTCTCACTCTCGGCAATTGCTAATTAATTGCACAGTGAAGACTTTATGCTCATTTTAGGCTATTGTAATAATAATCCCAATCTCTATTTTATATCTCACGGAAAATGCTTGTTAACTTTCATGAGAATCATTAATGCTTCTTTTATAATGCAATTTGCTTGGATTTGCTTGTTAACATTCGTACCTGTTGCGAATGGTGGTAGTGTGGCAGAAGGTGTGAAGAAGGTGCAGGTGAACCAGAATATTGGCAGTGTTTCTGTCGTGCTTGTTGTGTTTGGAAGTGCGGCAGGGGGTGTGGGCGATGGAAATATGGTGAATGGTGGTTGCGTTCCCATCGTATCTGGTGTAAATGGCAGTGTGGTAGGAGGTGTGGGTGATACGAGTGATCTTGCTGAGATGGGGGTGAAGAGGCTGGGAAATGTTTTGCTTAGTTGGGGCTGTGCTGGTGAGGCAGTGATTTTGTCTGTAAAGGCTGTTGATTTGGCGACAGTCATGGAGGTGGAGAGTTCTGTGGAGGCAAAGAGGAATTATGGGGAAGCCCCTAGTTATGCCACTATGTTGAATGGTTCTATTGGTGTTGATAGTAGTAGGCCCCCTCCACTTTCTGTTGCACTTCAATATATTAAACCGAACATGATTGATGGCCGTATCAAGGTTTATCCCCATGTGGATGTTGCGGAAGAAGGTAATGTAGCTTGGAGAACTACCTTGGTTGGCTACTTTGTTGGTCAAAATCTTCCCTTTAAAGTAATTGATTCTATTGCCCATAAGATTTGGGGCAGATATGGTTTGCGTGAGGTGATGTCATCAGACAATGGTTTATTTTTCTTTAGATTTGTGAATTTCCAAGATGGTTGTGTAGTTATGGAGCGCGGTCCATGGCATATGGCCAATCGACCATTGGTTCTCAAACATTGGCAACCGAGTTTGTCTCCTGCTAAAGAAGATGTTACTAAAGTTCTGGTTTGGGTCCGTCTTTACAATATTCCTTTTGAGTTTTGGACTTCTAAGGGGCTGAGTTTTGTGGCAAATGCGGTTGGATGTCCTCTTCATGCAGACCATGTTACTCTTACTCGTACTAGGTTGAGTTATGCTCGTGTTTGTGTCGAAATTGATGCAAGGGATGAATTGGTTGAAGACTTCGATTTTCGGTGCTCTAACAGCATGTGGATTCAGGTTCGGGTTGAATTTGAGTGGGTTCCTTTGAAGTGCTATTCTTGTGGGGTTTTCGGCCACACTCTGGGAACTTGCCCGAGAAGCGTTGTAAAGGAAGTGAAGAGTAAGCCTATGGCTACCTTGGTGCCAAAATCTACAAAGTCCTCAGTTAGTTCTAAAATTAAGAGTGATGTGGGATGGGTGACAGTCTCTAGGAAGAATAAGGGCAAATGAGTGCTAAAAGATGACATTTCTCTGCCTGTTACTGAGCTGGTTTCTGGGTCTCTGAGTCAGGTTGGTGCTTCTGAGAAGATCCTTCCAAGAGGATTGGAGATTACTGTTTGTGAAGCTATGGAAGAGGGTGAATGCACTTTTAGTGTTCGAGCACTGAATAATGGGGTCAATCTGGTCTTTTGTGAGGGTTTGTGTATTGGGGTAACTTCTGAGCCTATTGTTGCTGAGTTTACACATAGTCTGGATGCTACATCTAATATTGGTAAGGTCTTTATGTCTGTGTCTCGTGAAGTGCTGCTTCTCTCATGCCTACTGTTAACTCTCTGGCATTGACAGCTAATGATTCCTTATAAAAGAAACCGAGTAAGGGTGGTAAAAAAAAGAAGGCTTCAAGTGGTAAGAAAGGCCAGAAGAGTCATTCCCATTGAGAGGGTTAATAGAGCTGATTTGCTTGTGTTGGGTTTCCTTTCTTTTAATTTTTTTAATGATTTTTGGTTGTTGGAATATTCAGGGCCTAAATGACCCTATGAAGCAAGCTAAAGTTCGAATATTTTTTCGAGATGAGAAACTGTCTTTATGTGGATTGGTCGAGACTAAGGTTAAAGAGAATGATGTTGTGAATGTGTCTAGAGCTATAAATCCGTCTTGGAAATTCCTATGTCATTCTAATGTTTTTCCTTTTGGTAGGATTTGGGTTTGTTGGAACCATTTTGATGTGGAGGTATAGGTTATTTGGTGTTCCTCTCAAGCTATCCATTGTTGGGTCTCGCATTTTTCTTCTGTTTGGAGTTGTGTGGTTACGGTGGTCTATGGGGATTGTGGTTATGAAAAGCGCCGTGAGCTTTGGGCTGACTTGGTGGATAGTAGCAGTGAATTTGATACTTTTATGTGGCTGGTCATGGGTTATTTTAATGCAATATGTTCTTTTTTTTTATAGTAGTGGTGGTTCTCAAGAATGGCCTTCGTGGAAAGATGAGTTGGGTATTTGTTTGGGTCAGGGTGTCTCCTTCTGATCCTTTATTATTGAGTGGGGATGTGAGGTTGTCCTTAATGTATTGCAATTTGAGTAGAGTTGAGGAGAGTTTGTTTAAGCAGAAGTCTCGTGTTCAATGGCTTAATCTTGGTGATCAGAATTCGAAGTTCTTATTTCAAGCTATGAAGCATCATCATCGGCATAGTAAGATTATGTTTATTAGTAAAGAGGATGGGACTCGCGTGGAGGATCCGTTCTGGTGCGTGAGGAGATAGCGTTTTTTTATAAGACTATTGGGGCCTCAACCGAGTCTGCAGGGAATTGACAGAAATCTCCTTCAGTCATCTATAACTCAGTTTGTTTTAGATGAGCAGAGGTAGGTTTTTGATCGTGATATTTCAGATGAGGAGATTAAGGCAGTGATGTTTTCCTTGAAGGACAGTAAGGTCTTGGGGCCGGATGGTTTTAACTCAGGTTTCTTTAAGAAGACTTGGAGTGTCGTGGGTGATGATGTCCTTCTTGTTATTCGATTTTTTTTTAATTCGGGGAAAGTTTTAAAGCAATTTAATGCTACTATTATTGCTCTTATTCGAAAAGTTCCTAATCCTATGCAGGTCAAGGATTTTCGGCCCATTTCATGCTGCAACACAATTTATAAGTGTATTGCCAAAATTATCGCTGATCGGATTAAGGTGGTTCTTCCTTCTGTGGTTAGCCCTAACTAATTTGCTTTTATTGCGGGCCGACATATTTGTGATAATATTTTATTGTGACAAGAGTTGATGAGGAATTATCATAGGAGAAGAGGGTTTCCTCGATGTGATCTAAAGATTGATTTGATGAAGGCCTATGATACAGTGCATTGGGATTTCATTATTGAGGTGTTGAGAACTATTGGGTTCCCTGATATGATGGTTGGGTGGATTCGGGAGTGTGTGACCTCTATTATGTTCTCGGTTTCTATTAATGGGGAGTTAAATGGTTTTTTCCCTAATGGTCGTGGGTTGAGGCAAAGGGATCTTATGTCTCCTTACCTCTTTGTTTTGGCTATGGAGGTTCTTTCAGGTTAATTGTGTAAGATGGTTCTTGAGCGTAGCTTTAAGTTTCATTGGCGATGTTCGAAGGCCGTCTCACTCATCTTTGTTTTGCAGATGATTTTATGATTTTCTCAAGGGCGGAGGAGACCTCGATTTCATTGATTGAGAAATGTCTGCACCAGTTTATGAGATTGTCTGGATTAGTTCTCAATCCGACAAAGAGTCGGTTATTTTTTTGTGGTGTTTCCTTGGCAACGAAACAATATTTTCTTAGCATTTTGGGCTTTCAAGAGGGTGTGCTTCTAGTTCGTTATTTGGGTGTCCCTATGATTTCTACGAAACTTCGGCCATCTGATTGCACTATTCTTATTGAGCGCATTATTGGGCAAGCTAGAAGCTGGATTTGTAAGATCCTTTCCTTTGCGGGTCGTCTTCAGCTTATCAAGTCTGTGCTCTTCTCCATTCAGGTTTATTGGTCTTCTTTGTTCATTTTGCCTAAGGCTGTTATTCGGAATGTGGAGGCTACTTTAAGATCTTTTTTATGGAATGAAGTGAGCCCGTGTCTACAGGGGCGAATGTGACTTGGGATAGAGTCTGTTTACCTATAGAAGAATGAGGTTTAATGATTAAGTCTTTAGAGCACTGGAATCGGGCGGCAATCACAAAGCATTTGTGGTTTCTTTGTTCGGGACATGTATCTTCCTGGTCTACTTGGGTTTCCTCTTACTTATTAAAGGGGCATAGATTTTGAGAGGTTGCTCGTCCTGGGGACTGCTCATGGAGTTGGAGGAAGATTTTGAGTCTTTGGCCTTGGGTGCGACGAAAGATGCTGTTTAAGATTGGGAATGGGGAGAAGACTTCCTTATGGTTTGATTATTGGCATCCTTTGGGGCCAATTGTAGACATTTTGGATTATATAGTCTTCTATGATTTAGGGTGGGACAAGGCAGCTAAGGTGGCTTCTATCATTGATGGGTCTTCTTGGAGGTGGCCCCGAGCTAGATTAGCTGTTTTTCTTGAGTTGGCTCGTACTCTGCCTTTGGATTGTGTCCCTAGTAGCTCGAATGAGGATGAGTTGATTTGGGAGGAGGACGGTATAGGAGTTTTCTCGGTCATGAGTACCTATGAAGCTTTTCGGCATAGGGGTTCTCAGATGAGCTGGAGTTGAGTCGTGTGGTTTCGTAAGGCATTCCCAAGACATGCTTTCATTCTTTGGTTAGCGATTCAAGGTGGTTTGTATACTCAGGACAGATTGATGGGCTTTGGCATTTTGAATCAATCTACATGTGCTTTTTGCCGTAATTCAGAAGATGATGTAGATCACCTTTTTTTTTCAGTGCCATTTTTCCTCTCATGTTTGGTCTTCTACCTTGGTAAATTGTGGTATTGTTTGGAGCTTTCGCGATTGGCCTCATACAGTCTCTTGGATGGAGTAGTATTGTAGGGGTTTGTTTTGTCACTTGATTATTCGGATCTCCTTTGCAGCTGCTATCTACTTTATTTGGAGATAAAGGAATGCTAGACTTCATGGTGAGCGTCCTCGGCCCCCCAATGTGCTTCAGAGAGATATTATTTCTACTGTGCGGACTCGTGCTAGTTTATTAAAGAACGTGAAATCATCTTATGAAAATAGATGGCTTCTTCGTTCTTGGCATTTGTCCGATGGCATTTTCTGAGTTTCCTTTGTTTGTTTTGTTGTTTGCCAGTTTGACTCTAGTTGTTTAGCTTAGAGGGTCTGTCCTCTTTAGCTTGTTCTCTCTGGGGTATGCCTTATGCTTTTGTTGTGGTTTTCTTTGGTTAATCTACTTACCTTATCCCAAAAAAATATTAATAAAACGGCTAGTTTTATGGGCAATTAGACATCACAAAATTAACTAATTCTATAAATATCCCCTCATATTTCATTTTTCTACCCATCAATATTTTCTACCATTCTCTCAATTTTCTTAATTCTCTCAAATATTATTCAATTATTCAATTCTCTTAATTTTCAATTCTCAAATGTAATGAAAATACTTGAACTTTTATTCCTCTCACCCAATAGGATACGTATGCAGTTTAATTCTTTCAGCTCTTTATTTTATTTTATTTAAGTTTTTTAAATTAATATAAGAAAATTCAAATTAATAAATTTTATTTATATTTATTTATAATGTCTCATTTCTAATTTTTTTAAATAAAATTTTATTTTGTAAAAAAAAATAATTTTTTTCTTAAAATTTAAATTATTATATGATTGAACCAGAACCGATCCGAAACCATCTGGTTCGGTTTCGGTCCAACTTCGATTTTCAATTCCACAAATTTGTGGAAATATAACTTAACCAAACGGAACCGATTCGGCCACATTCCCACTATTGTGGAATCGAAAACCGAGGTACGGTTCCAACCTTTAGCCGGGTCTTATTTTAATATATGTGTATGGGTACCCGGAAACAGTAAACCAAATTAAACCGAATTTTAAATATTAAAAGTACATAAAATATGAATTTACAATATAACTAAAAAAAACCAACCTAATAATAAGCTTAATTTAATATGAAAGAATCTAATATAGTGACAAATGGAGGGTGACCACTGACCAGTCACCTACTAGCTAAAGATAAGCCATAAGTACTGTGTCAACTTATTAATAAACAAAGGAAATTGACATAAATGGCCACTGCCAAAGCTTAGCATTATTGTGTTGCTAACAACTTTCATTACAAAAATAAGATATGATAGATTATGCATAAGAAAGAGACTGAGGAGCTGAAGAATCTATTCTTCACTCATTTTTTGGTTCTTGATGAGACAGAGAATTCTTTGAAAGGGCAACAAAATTAAGCAACTATATTCTCCTTGAATGGAAGCCAAAGCATAATCATTTTTGTTCCCATTTTACTATTTGATTACTGAAAACAAAATATGAGTGTAGCAAAGAGTATAGTTAGGAATCTATTTGAACTAGATATAATAAAATATAACAAAATGGTATAATTTTCGTCACAAATTCATAAAACAGGACGAGACTAGGATTGACAAATCCCGTCTCATCTCATCTCATTACCAACCCTGTCAATTCCAATCTTGTCACATCCTATTACCCACCCTAATTTGAACCATCTATAAAGTATATATAGTCTAAAAAATGGCTAATATTTAGAGAATAAGGACTCAAAAACCCTAATCAAGTTTGTCTTAATTTATAGATAGATATAACGTTTTAGGAGTAGATATACAAATCTTTTTTTTGTTGTACCTTTTTTTTTTAAAAGATTTTTTTTTTTGCATTGGTTGATATCATTTTTGCAATAAAGAGAGTTGTTGCGTGATATTTTTGTGGTGGCCCAAACTATATGTCTATGTATTCATTTCTAGAAGGTTGAGATTTACCTATACATAGAATTTTGAGGGCATAAGTGTCATTTGTCGAATATATGTTAGAAAAGTTCTCTCTAAATAAGAATTGATTAGAGAAACGAAAGTGGTTTATCATTCTACTAACGAGATTAACATCAAGAAAATAGAACGAAATTAAATATTGATATATTATTATACTTGCATAAATTGTGACTACTTTTTTTTTTTAATCATTAGAAATTTTACCGTCAAATTATCCAATACAGACTTAAGTGGAGTAGGTAAAATCTCTGGCTGTCACAGACTCTTACAAGAAACAAATTTCCTGAATTCGAATCTAGAACATGAAAGTCAGATCTTAAATCTTATAACACCAAACCACGCCATTTGGAACATAAATAAATTGTGATTACATCCATACATAATGACTAATGTTGATCACAAATTAATCAAAACAACTATCATGATAATAAAGTGGGCTTGTTGTTGTTGATGATTTTGAAATATGATAGTTCCCTTCAACTAAGACAATGACATAGGAACCCACAAAATCTTGATAATTCATAATTTGATGGGCTCCTTATTAATGAAATTGAAATGATAGTTTGTTTTTTTTTTGTTTTTTTTAATTCTTGGAACATTCATTGTGTATGTTATAAGAAATCAATACTCCTTAAAGTGATGATTATATATCTAACTTTATACTTTTTCCCTTAAATAAACATCAAGTATTAAATCAGTGAATAATTGTAATGTCACCGACGAGACATTGAAGTATATTGCCAAAAATGGATTTATTGAATAATTTTTTTACAGATTAACTGTCCAATTTTAGTGTACTAATTAATGATAATTGCTAATGATCTATGTTGTGTGTGTGTGAGGAATTTGAATTCATTGCTGAGATTAGTTGTGCTAAATTTTTTAAAATCTCGTGTCACATGTTCATTAATAATAATGAATTATTAAGATTTAATTATATATAAATTTTTATTTAATAATTACTTATCACAATTGGTAACAAGTTCAACAGAAAGCACCGCTCAACACTAAATCTAAGTCCATACTTAACTGTTAAATATTGGATTCAAACCATGAAGTTATTGTTTCTCAGTGAAATAAAATTTAAGCTTTGTGCCTAATCATTTGATTGTTTAACTTGAATTTGATGTTGAACTGAAGTTTGTGCTGATTTTAAAAAAAAAATTTATAATAGATAATTATTGGATAATAATTTAATGTAACCAGATTTTAACCATGCATTGTTATTAAAACATGTGTGGTATGAGATTATGAAAAGCTTAACACAACACTAGATCCAAATTTTTTATATTTGGATATTTAAAGTCAGAATTGTTCAAATTTATCTTTAAATATTTTAAATAATAATAATAATTTTACAAATGTACACAGAGAACTTGAATCATGTGGAAAAAAAATTGGTCATTTAATTAATGAACAATTCTTATATAATTTTATATTATACTCTCCTTAATTATACAAAATGAAAAAAAAAAAAACATATCTCTACCAATCAAGTCAACATCTCAATATTTTAGGATATCTTAAAGTTGTATTTGAGTTTTTATATCCATATAATTACATTCCTATGATGTTTTATATATGAATAAATTTCATCTTAAAAAAAAAATACACATTTCAATGTGGTGACTAGTTGTAATGGAATCTTCTTTTGGCTGTAAGATTAACTCATAATTTCAATATACCTTTACATGTCAATGCTATTCTTAGGGAGAGCAATCCATAAAGTAATCACCAAAAGGGAAAAGTGCAAACAAGGAAAATAATTACATTTTACAAATACAAATACAAAAAGAAGGTAAAATGCATTCATGAAATCTGCCTCTCACATGACAAAAGATTAAATTATAATTTATATTAACAACTCAAGAACACATAAGGTCCAAGATTTTTCTCTTCTCCTCTTATAATTAATTTATTTACATTTTTCTTGTAGATTTGGTAGTGAGAGATACAACAACATCAAAGAGAAAGCTAGCAAATCAATATCTCACATGGGTCCATAGGTGTTGAATAAGAAATTAAGAATTGTTCCTGATTCACTCCACAATATTAAAAGTCAAGAAAGCTGTAGAAAATCAGTTGCATACATCTCTAAAGTCTAAATTAGCCAATTCTTTCTTCTTCTTCTTCTTCTTTTTTTTTTTTTTTAAAGCCAATTATTGACACAAACATTCCACCACACAAATATCTTCACCTCCATTGTTTTTTACTGTTTTTTTTTTATCAGGGATTCCATTTTAGGTGAGTGAGCTTCCTCCTTCCCCTCATTTCTTGCCAAACACTCTCTTTTCTCCATTATCCCCCATATAATAAGATCCCAAATCATCGAGAATATCAACATACAAATCTCTCTTCCCATTGAGGAAATTTTGAGTCTTTTGTTGTTTCTTGAGGTACCCTTTAAATATTCAGATCTGGGTTATTCTAAAAATTTGATCTTTTTTAAGGATTTCTGAGATTTTCATATTTCACATCTGAGTAGTGAGTATCCATGGTTTGTGGAATTTTTTGATATAGAGCCAAAAGGGTGTTCAGAACTCTATTTAGTTCTATGCAATTTACTGTAAATAGGAAAAGAAGAATAATGGCTGCTGGGAATGGACTGTTTTATCCAATTATTGGCTTTGCATCATGTGTGGCTTTCATTTACATGTCTTTTGGTGACTTGAGTGTTAGTTATCCCAAAGAACCAGAGATGGGGTTTGTGACAAGGAATGGGACTCAATTCATGTTGGATGGGAAAGCCCTATATGTTAATGGATGGAATTCTTACTGGTTAATGGACCATGCTGTACATGATCATAGCAGAGCTAGGGTTGGTGCAATGCTGCAAGCTGGTGCTAAGATGGGTCTGACAGTTTGCAGGACTTGGGCCTTTAATGATGGAGGCTACAATGCCCTCCAGAAATCACCTGGGCAATTTGATGAGCAAGTCTTCAAGGTTTTGTAACTTTTACCTTCTTTACTCTTAATGTACTCTTTGGCATTTTTGAATTTTTCAGTGCCAGATAGATTTGGGATTTGGGTGGATAATATGACAATGAGCTTTAGTATTTATGTGATTTTGTTTCTGTTAGATATCCGATTTTTAACACTTATTGTTGGGATAACTTGAAATTGTGAGTGTAGGAAGAATGTTTATACACTGGTGGAAATAAAATCATTTTCAGTGAATTTGTACTTGATCACAAGTATTAAAATTAACAGACTAGCAATTTGGCTAGTCCGTGTGACTGTTTAAATGGGATTTTAAGATAGAAACTTAAATGCAACATGTATCTTCGCGGTGTTGGTGGCTTGCTGCTAAGCTGAATTTGTTTTCCCAGTTAAACTTGTAAGTTGTAACTCAGAAAAGTAGTATACAAGAAAGAAAATAAAAACAAAAAAGTATTCAAACTTCTTCAATACCTCTAAAAAAAAATTATATTGCGTATATTTGAAGGCTAAAGGATATATCAATGTCATGCTTGTCATTTTGTCTTCCTCTTAAATTTTTGTGGCAATAGAATGAATTAGTGGTTAACTTATATGTGTTGTTTTGGTTCATTTTACTTTTGTTTCCTTTTTATAGTTTGTGATTTTGTTGTTTTAGAAACATCTAAGTTATGAGAAGATGAATTACTATAAGGGGCCACATGGAGAACATTAAAGACTACACATGAAGCTCAGTTAATAGCCTGTGTAGGAAGATGTTCTTATGACCATCCATCCTTCAAGCCATCCATCTCTTTGATGTGTGTTTCATTTTGACAACTAATTGTGTGCAGGCCTTGGATTATGTCATTGCTGAAGCAAGAAAAAAGGGAGTTCGGCTGCTGCTTAGCTTAGTTAATAACTTACGCCCATATGGTGGAAAGACTCAGTATGTCAATTGGGCATGGGAAGAAGGAATTGGTATTAGCTCCTCTAATGATTCCTTTTTCTTTGATCCATCCATCCACAAATATTTCAAGCATTATGTCAAGGTATGTAGCTTTCCAGCTTTAACAATTTTATCTGTTTTCAGAGATCTGATAACAGAAAGAATTTACATGCATCATGCAGCTTATGTGTAGACGCATACTTTGGTTCTTTCATCTGTGGGTGCTAGTTGGTTCAACTGGTAAGGCTTCTTGGGGGTACAAGAGCTCTACGGTTCGTATCCTACTCACCCCAAGATTTAGGAGGGGTTTGTTTACATTGGTGTAATCATTATTAACAAGGGGGAAAAATGAAAAATACTTAGTTTCGTTAGCATTGTTATTATGTCGATGTTATAGCATGTATAAGTGAATCAATCCTTGTTAAATATGCAAAAAAGTGGAGCACGCTGAGGTGTGATCATCATCAATAATTTTGTTGAAAAATACTTGGTTTCGTTAGCATTGTTATTATGTCGATGTTATAGCATGTATAAGTGAATCAATCCTCGTTAAATATGCAAAAAAGTGGAGCACGCTGAGGTGTGATCATCATCAATAATTTTGTTGGGTCATGGTCCAGTTAAACCCTGTGCTCCAATTTCTCTGGATGGTTGGCAACTGAACATGAATTGTTGCTTCAAATGCATTTGTTAAAAGATCTTGAAAAGGAAACATTCTGCCATTGCTATGATCAACACTGAGATATACTATTGGGAATCTCTGGGATCTTGATTGCAGAATGAATAGGGTAAATGAGTGCTTAGAATGGGTTACTAATCTAAGCCTTAGAACATAATTTCCTTCATTCTACTCCTTTCCAAGAAAAATTGGATGGTACAGTAGGATGTTCTTGTTGAAGCATGATTGATACCTTTCTGAAATATTTCAGATCATAATTGAACAATACATGAAGAACTGTAAGCTTATCGAATATATCTGATACAATTTGTGAGGAAATGTCAATGCAAGGAATAACTGGAAGTTTGAAACAACGGAGGAAAGTTTTGAAAATCGTGGACCAGTATCTCACTAATCATTGAACAGTGAAAGGAATGACGAGATGAATGTGTGAATCGACACTTATTTCTATTTATCAATGCTACTGGATGGAGCATATATTGTTGTTGTCACTGCCATAGTAAAACTGGTAGAATATCCGCATAACTTAAAATAAACAACTCATTATCCCCAGCTCCGTCAACAAATTGGGATTCTTTATTTTTGTTTGTATAGATAGCATATATTAAGAAACTTGTCAAGTGGTTTTGTCTGCTACATCAACATACGGTAAATCCTCATTACAACTACCTCAGTTGCCAATACAAGTCAGTAATGCATTTTTTTCCCTGCCTAGTCAATTATAAGATTTCTTATCACAATCTATTTCCCATTTCCAGACTATGCTCACAAGGAAGAACACCATCACAGGAGTTGAATACCGGAATGATCCAACCATCTTCGCGTGGGAGTTGATTAATGAACCTCGTTGCATGTCTGATCCATCTGGTGACACTCTTCAAGTAAGTTATAAACTCCTTGTGCTGTTTATTTCCTTATTACAGTCAGCCACAGAAGATTCTACACTATCTGACATTAATCAAACTTTAATATGAGTCCTCTGACTTTCCAACGAATTTACACCATTTCGGAGCCTGTGTTCCTATCTAATTTTTGTTCGAAAACTTATGGAATCAGACCTCTTTATCTTGTCTTAGTAAAAATGAGTAGGATGAACAGGTATGCTAGAACAAGTGAACAACTAGCAGTTCTTAGTGTGGCCTCATATGGTAATTGGTGAATCTATTGGCTAAACTTCTTTTCATTTGCTATTCCCACTTTTGTAGCATAGTCTCCTAATATCTTGAGAATTCAGAGCGTGTAGATAGATTGAGGGAAACTCAACTTCAATTCATAACTTTCTGAAACTCTTGCCCTTTTTTTGTTCTTCCCCTTGTATCATTGTCAATTTTTTGTTGCACAAGGAAAAGAGGTCCTTTGCTACTTAAAATTTTCATTTTGACTGTGTATTAATTAATTGTATGTCATATATAACTGCAGGATTGGATAGATGAAATGTCAGCTTTTGTGAAATCGATTGACAAGAACCATCTTGTGACTGTGGGCCTTGAAGGATTCTATGGTCCTAAAAGTCCTAAGAGGTTAACCGTTAACCCAGAAATGTGGGCAGCTGACCTTGGATCTGATTTTATTCGCAATTCCAAGAATGATAACATTGATTTTGCTTCTGTTCATATCTACCCAGATCATTGGTAAGCGTTTTTTTTCCCATTTGATTCTCTCGGAAATTGCTCAAGCAAATTAAATTGAAGAACCAAATATTAGAAATCATTAATAGATAAACGAATAAAGCCTGCAAGATATAAACTTAGCTCATAATCTCATTTTAAGCATTTTAGCATCAGGTTCATGGTGATTCAAAGTGTTCAGTTCTCTTGAATCATTAATGATATTTCAAAATAGGCGCTCCTGACTGTTCATGTAACCTTTATTAATTTCATCCATTTATTTCTGGTAGGTTTCACGATCTAGAATTTGAAGACAACTTGAAATTTGTCACCAAGTGGATGCTTTCCCACATTGAAGACGGAGACAAAGTATTGAATAAGCCTGTCTTCTTCACCGAATATGGATTGTCAAACCTGATCAAAGACTTTGAACCATCTATGAGGGACAAGCTTTACAAAACAATTTTAGATATCGTCTATAAATCCGCAAAGAGGAAGAGGTCCGGAGCAGGCGCTTTGATCTGGCAACTTTTTGTCAAAGGAATGGAAGAGTACAATGACGATTTCGGTATTGTTCCATGGGAAAGAACATCAACATACAAGCTGCTAACAGAACAGTCTTGCCGTTTGGCCAGAATCTCCAGACTCAATCTAGAGAAAGGAAACTTGAAAGAGTTGTGTTAAAAAAGACAATGAAAAAGAAAATCAAATTCTTTGTAGTAGATATTGTCTCTATTATTTTTTTTTGTGGTTTCGATTTAGCAATGAAGAGGGAGATGCAGTTCATTGGTTCTGTAATATTCCCTCAGTTCCATGCATATTATGTAGTTCTCAAATGTGGGTAAATACTAAATAGTAATATATGACTTGGTGGTGTAGGGTCCAGGATCTCACCTTGAGGTTCTGGGTTCGAATTCAGGGGGTGCACTTCTTGTAAGAGCCTGGGACAGCCGGTGGTTTTTACCTGCGCCGCGGCTCAATGGGTGGTTTGGTGGCGGAGTTTCCATCGTTTCCGAAAAAAAAAAAATATATATGGCTAGCAAACTATTATAAATTATAATATGCCTTTTGAGGATTGAAGCCCAAAATGTTTATCAAGGATTTTTTCCCCCACCTAAAGATGCAATACTTACAAGGTCAATAATGTATCTCTAATAATAACTTAATAACACCTAAAACTCAAGTTTAATTAAGATAAAATCCAATTATATGTTGAATATCTCTATTTAGTGCTTAAAGTAGCGTACTCTTGAGATACATGAATTTGGTAAAGAATATTGCATGAGAATATAAATTAATTTATAAATTATGAAATAAACGTTAGATATTAATTAACGTACAAAAATAATTTCATATTCATAGTTTAATTTTATAAAAATATAAACTAATGTATTTATAAGTTTATCAACCTCCACATCAAGCCATTGTATATGTGTTTGGGAGAAGGCAAACACTTCCGGATAAGGGTAATGGCCGGACTCGGGCCGGGCTTATCAAGTAGAATTTAGGTTCGGACTCGTGAAACACCCAGCCCAGCTCGACCCGTCTTGGGTTCGGGCTGCGTTTTACCCGGGCCCGATTTTTTAATATAAAAAATTATATATATATATTTATTTATTTATTTTAAGTTCGGCTCCCCATTTTAAAGCCCGATCAAAATTTTTTGACCCCGAACCAGACCAAAATCTGGACGGACCGGGCATATGCTTTTTTGCCACCCTTACTTCCGTCCAATATTGTCCTAATGCCAAGCACTACAAGAGTAAGGATGGCAATGGGCCGGGTTCGGGCCGAGCTTTGATAAAACCCGAAAAATTAAATTTAGGCCCGGGAAAAGCCCGAGCCCGATTTTTTTAATATAAAAAATTTATTATATAAACATATATATTTTATAAATAAAAATATATATTATTTTTTTAACCTGAGCTGGCCAGGTCAGGCCCGAGCTTTTTTAGTTGAGCCCGGCTTGGCCCGAGCCCCTCATTTTGAAGCTCGGCCCGAACTTTTTCACCCTGGACCGGGCCGGGCCTAGGCATTTCTGCCACCTGTAACAAGAGAAACTGCCAAAGCCTCCAAGCAAAAATCCTCCACTCCAAATCCCATCGTAAATTCACACCCTCGGAACCAACAAAAATTATCCACGTCATCAAAACAGAAGCAACAAATCTACTACCGATGGCAATTGAGTAATCTCCTGCCGAAAAAAGCTCCGCCACGTCATCAAAATAATACGTAATACTTCGACATATTCGAACCTACAGTGGCCCTTACCGCACTTGATCCACACCCAGTCCTTTTCCTTAATGCGCACGATAGATATATATTATTAACACAGCGGGAAATTTGCCCCTCTTTAGTTTGTTTCTCTCACTTACACTCAAGAGTGTCCATAATCACAAGAATCGGACTTGTTTCGGATAATTCGGGTTTCACCGATCTTTCCGGTATATGTTTTCGTAAAACGCACCGTTTTCTATTTTGAACCGTATTTTATTCAATTTGGTTTTGCTCTCTGTTGTAGAATTTGGACGATCGTGATATCGATGGTAATTTGATCTGCTCGAAGATTCAACAAGACAAGGTCACTTTGATCATTGTTTAATTTTTTGTTTTACGAGTATTAATTTTGATTTTTGATTTTTTTTTTTCAAATTTAATTTAGTTATGTTTGTTTAATTTTGATTATTTAATTGATTGACCTGCTCTGACTGACAGATTTCAGTCTTAATTGAGCGAGTTTGCTCATGTTTTAAAAATTCACGTGAATATATATATTATATATTTTTTTAATTTGTTTAATGTTATTTGTAAGTAACATTATTTTTGGTTGTGTTTAGTTGCTGAGAAACTTTATTCAAAATTAAATAAAATGTGAAGGGCAATAAGAGTTTTACATTCCCGTCAATTTTTATACATCTTTTCAGTACTGTAAACAGAAATATAGTTATATTGGTTTAATAAGTTATAAAAATTTGCATTTTGTGGTTCAGAAAGATTGGAGAGTAATCCACAACTCTATTTCTTTCTCCTATGTGAGAGAATCCTCTAGCATATGAGAACTCTGTGTATAGTAAGTCATTAAAAATTACTTTTTAAACACAAATTTTGTTTTATTGATGATAATAGATATTATTTTGATGGTGTTAGTTATGAATATAAGATCAGTCAACTAAATAGGCTTCTTGCCTTGATATGATGTTGGTGATCTCTGATCAGTATGATTAAGTGGGGTAAAATTTGAATTTTCATAAAAAGTAATGAATACTCTTTGTTTTAAAGGGGGAAGTCAAAATTATCTCAGTAACAAACATTTTTTTTTGGGAATACCGGGCAAAGCCCACGTCATCCATACCGGGGTCATTGGACCCCGGTGTTGATGCGTAGGTAAACTGGTGTTGTCCCAGACTCTTACAAGGGTGTTACCTAGGGTTCGAACCTGGGCCCTTGAAGACAAGGTCTCAAGCTCTAACCGTTGGGCTGTGCCCCTTGGGGACCTCTCATTATCAAACATGAACATGGTCATATACCCATTTTTTGAAGCAAGCTGTTTGAGAATATTTGGAGGATCTTTCTGTTATGTGTTGTACTTCAAACATTGTTCATTTGTGTTCTGCTGCTACTGAGGAAGGAATCTATTTATTTAGGAGGCTATTCTTCATAAGATCATGAATAATGGAAGAGATAAAGCTCCGAATGAAGTTTTGATTGGTGATCAGAAAGCTGACCTCAGTAGCAAGGGAAAGACGAAAATATGTGATGATGAAACATGGGAAAACCAAGTCAAGGTATATACTCAGTTTTCACAAACATTGATATCACCCAATGATGAATACCTTTTGCTTAATCTCAATCAGTGTACTGTATAGTATAAGTGGCTCGGAAGAAAAATCACGCCTCCAGTCGATTCTACTTCATGTTATAAGTCAGAAAGCCTATGTTTGGCTTGAAACTTTGTTCTTTCTTCAGGATGCATCAGCCAGTGATCATGGGAAGAGTTCCACTTCAGGACCAGTTATTGTTAGGATTTATTTTACAACAGGACCTTTAACATAAGAGCTTAGAATACAATTTTATGATTAATCGGATGATACATGGAGCTACCTGATTTAGAATCCATATCGGCAGCGGAAATTTTGGCAACTTCTTGATGGTGAGAAACTTACTCTCCGTATTAAGTTTCCTTATGCTTAATTTTCTCCAAACCTTATGAAGCTATTTCCTTATGCTTCTATTTCTCTCTCTCTCCCCCTTATTAATTTCCTTGTAATTGCTCTCGGCAATTTCAGACAAAAACCATAGCCCAGCATATGCATTATATATATGTAAAAGGTGATGAGATGAGAAGCTTATCATATAGGCTTCACATCACATCTAATAATGCAATAATAATGCATTTAAGTAATAGGGAGAGTGAGAAATATCTAAAGTCCTCATGAAGCTTATTAAGTTATATAGTGGAGTAGGTGTGAGACCTCAGCTCACTAATTTATGGAGTGTAATGAACTCACCCATCAAAAGCACATAACAAATCCAGAACACGCTCTAATATCCACACATCAAATAATGTAGAGTGCAACCCATTTTATTAGATCAGACAATTAGGCTTCACAGTTTCTATTACAAAACCAATTATCTTATCACTTTATTAAAACTTGTATCACAATTAATAGAAGTCTATAATTAGAATAAAATATTCTAACATTCTCTCACTTGGGCGATATCAATTGTGGATGTTTTAATGCTAAGAAAACTTTACGGATCCAAAATTGGTTCAGAAACAACTCTAGTATACCATTCCGTCCAATAAGATCGTATATATAGAATCATGGCGGTACCTACATTATAATGCAACATAGTCCCTTTCATGGTCACGTATATCAAACAACCTTATCGACATGAACAAGATGTGATAGAGCAGTAAGATACAATAACACCCACTTTATGATCTAAAAAATAATGTGATATTTTCTCTTATCGATCACCAATTTCTCTACCTTATGCAACCCAGGCACGCATGAGAAATTAAGGCTTAAATAATAAACATGTATGTCTTTTATTACTTTATTATCTCGAGATAAACTTTATGTGTCACAAGATATACGAACAAGACTTTATAACTTTATGCCCCAAGCCAATGCCTATGATTGACACCCATCATAAGACTTTACATAATGATATATCAAACAATAAAAATTGATATCTTCCAATGAAGATGCTCCTTTATACATAATCATTGCAAAATATACAAAATACATATACAAATGTACAAACAAAATAACATAGAGCAATGGTGTCTCCCACTAACCTAAGGTATCAAAAGACTTTACCAAACCCATACAAGCAACATGTTTTACAAAAACAATAGGTCTAAGACCTTTGGTCAAAGGATTGACAATCATATCATCTGTACTGATATGCTCTACAATAATGTCACATTTCTTGACTAGCTCCTTAATTGTCAAGTATTTGACCTCCATATGCTTTGACCCAGTGATATTCTTATTATTTTTCACAAATAATACAACTGAAAGATTATCACAATATAACCTTATAGGTCTAAAAATTGAGTCAACAACTGACATTTCTTTAATGAGATTTCGTATCCAAACAGCATGTGACGCCGCACCAAAACATGCTACAAACTCAGCCTGCATTGTGGAAGAAGTTGCTAGTGTCTGCTTGACATTTTTCCAAGATATAGTTCCATCTGCTAGCATAAACACATATCATGAGGCAGATTTCCTATCATCTGAACAACCAGCAAAGTCAGAATCTGTATACCCTACTAGTTCAAGATTCTAAACCTTTTTGTATGTCAACATGTAATCTTTAGTCCCCTTAAGATATCTAAAAACTCTTTTGGTAGCAGTCAATGTTCCTTTTCAAGATTAGATAAAAATCTTCTCAGTACACCAACTGCAAATGCAATGTCAGGTCTAGTGCATACATGTGCATACATCAGGCTTCCTACTACACTAGCATATGGAATTGCCTTCATGAACTCTCTCTCAACCTCATTCTCAGATGACTGTGTCAGGCTCAATTTATCACTTTTAGTAATTGGCGCATCCCAAGATTTACAATAATGCATACTGAATCTCTTCAGTATCCGCTCAATGTATGCTTTCTGAGAGAGATCTAATACCTTTCGAGTTCTATCTCTGTGGATTTCAATACCCATAACAAAAGATGATTCTTCAAGATCTTTATATCAAAATGTATAGACAATGACTGATTTACCTCATGCAGCATTCCTAGATCGTTACATGCAATTAAAATATCATCTACATAGAGAATGAGAAAAGTATATTTGTTCCCACTGGTCTTGAATATATGCATCTATCAATTTTACTTTCCAAAAAGCCTAAAGAGGAGATTACATTGTCAAACTTTAGGTACCACTGACGTGCAGCTTGTTTCAAATCATAAATAGACTTTTTAAGTCTACAAACAAGATGTTATTCACCATCTTTCTGAAATCCTTTAAGTTGTACCATATAGACCTCTTCGCTTAATTTTCCATTTATGAATGCAGTTTTAACATCCATCTGATGTAGCTCTAAATCATAATGAGCTACTAGTGTCATGATTACTCTAAATGTATCTTTAGAAGATACAAGAGAAAAAGTTTAAATATAATCAATTCCTCCTCTCTGAGTAAATCCATTGGCAACTAATCTGGCCTTAAACCTCTCAATATTCCCTTTGGAGTCTTTCTTGGTCTTATAGACCTATTTACAGCCAATAGGTCTATAACCTTCAGGTAATTCAACAAGCTCTCACACACCATTATATCTCATAGATTGCATTTCATCTCTCATTGCATTCCACCATAGATCGGATTGAGACTTAGAAATAACTTCTTTAAAAGTTGTTGGATCAGTACAATGGCTTATATCATAATCAATCTCATTTAAATAATTTCATAATCAGAGGGAACAGCAGACCACCTTACCCTGGTTGACATTCTTAATGGAACCTCTACAGCTATATCTTGTAATGGTGGGACCTCGTTTACCTGTATGGCTTCCTCCTCCATAATTGGATTAGGTTCCAAGGTCTCAAACTGTATGGGTATAGGTATATGAACAATTCTGGTCTGTTGTCCTTGATTTGAGATTTATGTATGAGTATATTTATCAGCCACATCAAATTCTAAGAACTTAGTTGTTTGTGATTCTACAATCCTATAGCCTCATTCTCTACAGTAGAATCAGTAGCCTTTAGAATGATCAATGTATCCTATAAAATAGCAACGAGTAGATCTGGATTGCAACTTACCTTCAGTGGGATTATAATGGTGTACTTCTGAAGGATATCCCAAACACTGAGGTGACTCATGCTAGGTTTCCTACCAGTCCATATTTCAAAATGAGTTCTAGAAACAGACTTACTTGGAACTCTATTGAGGATGTATAAGGCAGTTTTAATTGCCTCACCCCAAAGGAAGTCTGGAAGATTAGTTCTAGACATCATGCTCATTGCCATCTCTTGAAGGGTGCGATTTCGCCTTTCGGCCACACCATTCTGTTCAAGACTACCTGGCATAGTAAATTGACTTACTATTCCATAATCTTCTAAGTATCTGGCAAACGGTCTCTTTATTTGTCCACTGACCCCATGTTTACCATAATACTCACCACACCGATCAGACCTAACAATCTTGATAATTTTTCCCAGCTGTTTCTCAACTTCGGTCTTGAAGATCTTGGATTTATCAAGGGCTTCAGACTTTTCCTTAATCAAGTATAGATATCCATATCGGGAAAAATCATCAATGAATATTATATAATACTTATTATTGCAAATTATGGGTGAATAAGGTCCACTTATGTCTGTATGAATAATCTGTAAAAGATCGGAGCTACGAGTGGATTCATTTTTCTTTATTTTGGTTAGTTTACCCTTACAACAGTCGACACATGTTTCTAGGTCACTAAAGTCAAGAGTAGGTAGGATATCATACTTATTAACATTTCTACTCTTTCCCTAGAAATTTGGCCAAGTCTTTTATGCCACAATATGGATGAGTTTTCCTTTATTAAGGGTCTTTTGGCAATTTTTTCAACATTATATGAATTGGAATAGACTTGACTTGATGCTAAACAGAGACTGTACAAACCGTATGACAAAACACAATGACCAACTTTATTTGAGTTAAAATATACAGATACAAAACCTGTATTAAACTCAAAAACATAACCTTGTTTGTCAAGTACAGATACTGATATCAAGTTTCGTATAAAAGATAGTACATACAAAACACTTGTCAAAACAAGTTCATAATTGAAGTCTAGTTTTAAACAAACATCTCTAACATAATGTACATCCACCAATTCGTTATTGCCAACTACGAGCTTGAACTCATCCTTATTTGGTTTCCTCTTGTTTATGAATCCTTGCAATGTAAAAGCAACATGATTAGTTGCTCCACTGTCAAGCCACCAGAACTGGATGTGGAATTAATTAAATTGGATTCACATACAACAAAAACCAAGGAGTTATCTGTATGCCCATGTTTCTCTAACCAAACTTTATACCTGAAACACTCTGACTTCTTATGCCATTTCTTTTTACAAAACAAATATTTAAGTTCTTTCTTGAAGACACCTTTAGTATCACCCACAACACTTGTCTGACCAGTTTTATTGTAATTCTGAACATTACCAGAAGTAAAAAATTTAGATTTCTTACATTTCTTGCGAGGCTTAGAAACAATTAGAGTTTTATCCATATGCTCTGCCTTAAGTTTCTCTTCCTCAGCAACACATATGTCAATGAAATCATTAACATTCCACGGTTCTTCCCTTGAATTGTAAGTAGTTACAATTATACCAAACTTTGTAGGCAGAGATTCAATGTTTGATGGACAATGCAAGCATCTGGAAGAACAATGTTAAGATTTTTCAGCTTATTCTAAATATGGATCATCATCAAGATGTACTCCCTAACACCTCTATTACCATTATACTTCATTGGCTATAATTACTTCAGAAGGGTACCAATTTCTGCATTGATTGAGACTTTATATCTTTCAGATACTGCTGTCAGGAATCTTTTGCTATAGAGGTTTCTGGAAGACCATTTAGCAAATGCTCAGGAATTGATATCTTTATAGTCAAATAGCACATGCGATTCGACTTATGCCATATTGTATGCAGTTGTTTATATGTATCAGTATTGGAACTATTAATATCAGCTGGCTTAGGAGTGGTCATAGCTAGATCTATATATGCTAATTCCATAGCCAACTGCACATCTCTCTTCCACACTTTAAAATTGTAGCCAATTAACATCTTTATAGTCACAGTGTTGTTATTAACTGAAAAGGTGACTGAAAAACAAATAACAATGTGTAGGCATTGTATTTTTGCATGTGAAACCCGATGATGAGTCTCAGTTGGAGGCACTACCTTTTTAGCTAAGGATATTGCGGGAAACGGAGGTCGGAAGGAGAAATTCAGAATAAGTACGTCATTAAGTTCATTTCAAGTTCACTGTCTTCGTTAGTGCTGCGTTCGTTACTTCGTTCGAACATCAGGCAGATTACAGACGTTCGTGTAGCGTTCGAATGGGAATTCGAACAGAGTCGGTATTTCTGGTTTTGCTGCTAGCCTCGCACCCCAGCCCCATTAGCCCCCCAAATCCCATAAAACACATCCCAATTTTATTAAATTAAACATTAAATATTAAATAAAATATTTAAACCATTTACCAATTAAATAAAACATAAAATATATTCATACCTAATAAAGATAAATCAAATATATTAACTTCCTAACTAAACAAATCACATACTAAATTAGAAAGATGTCATGCCTAATTAAAATCAATCATAACAAATTAAATATTTTGTATTCCTAATCTAGCCAAGATTTGTCCCCCATCAATCTTTGACTTTCCTTGCTCAACACCAAATAAAATCCTCATTTTAATGCCAAAATCCCTTCCTTGTGAGACAAGGTGAAGCCCTAGCACTTCTCTATATAAACAACCCCTAACCAAGACATGCACTCTCTAGCTCATACACACAACTCACATGAAAATTACAGCAAGAAACACTAGACATCACACGCAAATCACAGGAGAAATAACAAACAATTCTCTTCACCTCCACCCTCACATTACTGAAAACAACATGCCCTCAAACACCCTCATATTACCGAAAACACAACAGCCATTCAAAACCCCTATAACCATCAAAACATCAGCTACATACACCAAAAATTATCACTGAAACAGTAACATAAAAACTGCACTTAAAACCCATAAAGAACACCCAAAACAGTCCATTAAAACATCAAAACAGTGACCTGAACAGCGAGCAGAAAATACAGAGGAAATAGCAGCAAAACGGAGGCCAAATAGCAAGGAAAACAGCAAAACAGTGAGCTAAGGCGCTAAACCAGTGAACCGGAAGAGTAAGGAGCTTTTACCCCTTCCGATCTCCGTAAAACGCAAGTCCGAAGACGACTTAAAAGGTTAGACCTGGGGGTACTTTTCACACTCATATTTATTTGATTTTTGTTATTTATTTTGATTGTATTTTAATTATTTGTTGAATCTTGTTTGTGTATGATGTGTGTTGTGGGTATTGGATGAATGAAAGAGTGTCATCTCTTGCGGTATATAGGATGGAAACCCAGACGTAAATTCCGTAGCCGAATCCGAATGGACGGTAGTGCGGTCTGTACTTGGGATACAACTCCACGTACCGCTTGAATAAACGACACCTTCTTTTGTTTCATGTTACTTTGATTTATTTATTTATTTTTTCGTCACTTGAATTCTGCATGTTGCTTATTTACGTATGATTCAATCGAGCGCATGGGCTTAGTAAGTGGAATGAAAGATCCCCTATGGGAAAGGGTTGAAGCCCTTTACCACGATGCTTCGCCGCGCCGGTTGATGTGTGTTCGGTTGAATGCAAGACACGTTCAATCGGGCATGCTAGTTTGATAATTATTTCTTTTAATTCTACGTATGCATGATTCAATCGAGCGCATGGGCTAGTAAGTGGAATGAAAGATCCCATACGGGGAGGGGTTAAAGCCCTTTACTACGATGCTTTGTCGCGCCGGTCGATGTGTGTTCGGTTGAATGCAGAACGTTCAATTGGCATGCTAGTTTGATATTATTGCTTTTAATTTTATGTATGCATGATTCAATCGAGCGCACAGGCTTAGTAAGTGGAATGAAAGATCCCCTATGGGGAAGGGTTAAAGCCCTTTACCACGATGCTTTGCCGCGCCGGTTGATGTGTGTTCGGTTGAATGCAAGATACGTTTAATCGGACATGCTGAGCTTGACATTGTTGTCTTTATTCTTTATGTTGCATGCATCAGGTCAGGTTCCGTTCGAACGCGTTCTCGAACGCTACACGAACGCGAACCTTCTGTTTACCGTTCGAACGCGTTCTCGAACGCTACGTGAACGCACACGCACTTTCTTAGTCTTATCATGCATCAGGTCTGGTTCTGTTCGAACGCGTTCTCGAACGCTACACGAACGCAAACTTTCTGTTTACCGTTCGAACGCGTTTTCAAACGCTACGCGAACGCACACCCACTGAACTGAGTATTTTTCATTAGATTTCATACATAGTTTCCCTAGTAGCTATCCCCACATGTATGAATACAATGTGTTTAATGTATTACAATCCATATACTTATGTCATGATAACATTTGAGTATTATTCCTTGTGGTATATCGGATGGAAACCCAGACATAAATTCCGTAGCCGATTCCGAATGGATGGTAGTACGGTCTGTACTTGGGATACAATTCCACGTACCACTTGAGAATGTGCTCACACGTGTGCTTGTGTGGTTAGTATGTGTGCTTATGTATTCTTGAAAATAATATGCCAATGAAGTTGTATGTTTGTCGCTCCTTTGATGTACTTCCAAGCATGCAATCTTAGATGTGAAATATATGTGTAAGTTTTATTTTGTACATGTGAATTTAGAAACATGATACTCTTGGAAATAAGTGTTACTTAAGCCTGATTAAATTATTACATAAATCATTTCATCACAAGTGGCATGAGTAAGGGACCATTCCGAACCCAACGGTTTGAGGTATTCCCTTGCGAGGGGTGAGTGCGGCCTTAAATCTCATTTTCCCGGTTCACACCGGGTGGCGACTCCATTATTCTCCGATTTAGTCTCCCGTGGCTACTCCGTACTCCCGACCGGGCCGCGAGCCCGGGACAGCATGCGTCACCCAATTTCTATGTTCCCACAGTCTGGCGGCTCCACTGGGATAGAGAATCGGCCCCGAAATATTGTCTTGTGATGTTTGGATTTATGTTTTAATTGACCGTGTCTATAATGGATAAAGTGAGGGTTTAATCAAAGGCATTTTGAGGCTAGGTAATGGTTTGGTGTCTTCCTTCACTCACTACCTTTCTAGAGGGAAAAGCTGTGAAGACACCTATATAGCCATCTACTCGTAGCCTATTATGGTGGACTAATTTGGAGGACTCGTTGTTTATTCCTGACACCAAGCGATAAGAGCCTAAGAGGCTTGGGTATTTAAGTGAGCCTCGCTCCACCTTCCCTCTGAGGAATCTACAACGGGAAATCCATTTGACAGTCCGTCACACACCATAGCTCATTGGCACGTACCTAGTGTATAAAAAAGGGTGCGCTCACTTGGTTGCTCGAACCCTTGAGTGGGGAGACCTAGTTGTGGGCCATCCTTCGTTGGTGAGAGCCTTTGTCTATACTCTTGCTAACCCACCCATAGATCGGGTTGGCTCAAGTAACAATTATTTCCTTGAATATGTGCTTGTGGACCATCCTCATTTGGATGCAGTTGGACTATTGTCAGAAATACGGACTTGCTGGGCCATTTAAACTGGGGAAAGTTCGTATCGTATGACTATTAGGCCCAAAGCTTCTGAAATTTGATGGGCCATTATGTAGAAATTATTACGTTATGTTTGCATTATCTTCTTCTATGCTTGTGTTTGGGAACATCGTCGTTTGGATCCATTTGGACCATTTGTCATGGGATATGGGCTTGTTGGGCCATTTAAACTGGGACAATGACGTATTTCATGACTATTGGGCCAAAGGCGTCTAAGTGTTGATGGGCCACTTTGTGCTTGTGTTCAGAACATTACCATTTGGATTTAGTTGGGCTCCTT
Source organism: Zanthoxylum bungeanum (assembly GCA_019454045.1). NCBI lineage: Eukaryota > Viridiplantae > Streptophyta > Magnoliopsida > Sapindales > Rutaceae > Zanthoxylum > Zanthoxylum bungeanum. The sequence goes on along the minus strand of SKCR01053494.1, from coordinate 3,147 downwards.
TTCATAAGATGTGAACTCGTTGGGCCATTTAAACTGGGATGGGTTCACTCCTGTGACAGTTAGCCCGAAAGATTCTAAAATGGTAACGGGCCGATTTGTTTGAAAATTTTAATTGATTTAATATGTTATATATGTTACATGCATCTCATGCACATCATGCATACATATATCATGTTAACACCGTCTATGTCTCAAAAAGACAACATAGATACCGTTTGGGTTAGAGAAGGGACAAGACTCACTAAAAGAACAAGTATGAGTGAATCCGATAATGAGGTGTCCCGTATGGATCAGTTAGAGAACAGTCTCGCCAAGGTCACTGAAAAGTTGCAGGCTTTGACTACTGCTATGGCTGGTATAGCCGGGTCTCGTGCTGGGGGTAGTTCTGGGGATGTAAGACAAGAGGAACCTCCGAACAGATTCGGGGATGATACCCCCACTTTTGATGATGATATGGCAGAGTATGCATTGGGCAGAGTATCTGGGTCTCAGGCAGAGTTACAGAAGCTCCGGGATCAGGTTGAGTCAGTTACCCGCAAGATGAGGGGTAAGAATGAGGATTTGCTGGATTATGACACGCTGACTTTCGAAGAACAGTTTCCGGCACAGTTCAAGATGCCGGACATGGCTAAGTTTAACGGGAATGAGGATCCAAGGGTACATCTCCGACAATTTGTATCAGTCATGAGTTCAGTTGGCTTATCTCAGCGCCAAGTGCAGAAAATGTTTGGAATGTCGCTTGAAGGAGCTCCCGTGGTATGGTACCACAGTTTGGAGAAGAAAGTGAAGGAAGATTGGAGGGAGTTGGCCGATGCTTTCCTGAAGCAGTATGTCACTGACTTAGAGATCGATCTGTCACTCCGTGATCTGGAGAATGTTAAGCAGAAAACGGAGGAGAGTTTTAAGGAGTATGTGGACCAGTGGAGGGGTCAGTTATTGAAAATGCAGACTAGGCCCTCAGAGAAGGATCAGATTAAGATGATTATCAAGGGCACCAAGCCCTCCATTTACAGCAAGTTGAGGAGGATGACCTCCATGATTGCAGACTTTCGGCAGTTAGGGAAACTGTCATAGATATTGAGGAAGAAGAGGCCGAGAATAAAATTCTATGGTCTGAACAGGAGGCCCATTGGGGGAACATCGGGAGCAAAGCCCGTTTCTGCTGAGATTGCCGCTATCCGGAACTGGTAATTTTCCAACTTGGGAAGGCCCCTGTCCAAGGTGCTAGAGAAATTGAAGAGGCAAGGGCTCTTAAAACCCTTGGAAGCCAAACCATTACCCAATCCCCTACAATCACATTATAACCTAAGCCTTTACTGTAACTTTCACCAACAAAAGGACCATGACACCGACAACTGCGCCCGACTTCGCCATGAAATCCAAGACCTGATAGACTCCAAGAAAATACCTGACCCAGAAACAAACAGCCTGACACACACAGAAACCCCTTACCCAACTACCGTGCCGTACACCACAAGCCTATATGATCAATTCTGGCCTCCCAGAAGACCTTGTCCTGAAATCCTTTCACCCTCAAGCCTTTTGCCTGGGAATCTGGGATAGTACTAGTGAAGATGAGTTTGAGCAGGGGAAAAACTTTTGGCTTGATTTCTCTAGCAGTGATGAGGAAGAAGTAAGGGGAATGACACGTAGCGTCGTTTTTACAATGATATGGCGGAAAAGGGTAAGGAAGTTTTGACAGATGGTAGAGAAGTGGTTAAGACTGCAGAAAATACTGAGGGGGATATAGTGCTGAGGCAATTGAGGAAGACTAAAGCACAAGTGAGTATCTGGGAACTGTTATGTGCATCTCGGGAGCATAGGCAGACTATGGTTGAGGCCTTGAGCAAGATTGTGGTACCAGGAAGACGCCAACCCTGCAATGTTTGTTGGGTCGGTTCAGAAGGAAGCTTTGCAGATATCTTTTTCTGAGGATGAACTCCCGGCGGAGGGGAGAAATCATAAATGGCCTCTATTTATCAGGGCCGAGGTGAGGGGCAAGAGAACTTCATGTGTAATGGTGGATGACGGTTCATCCATCAATGTGTGCCCGCTGAAAATTCTGGCAAGATTGGGTATGAAAGCAACAGACTTGGACCCCTCAGTATGACTATTAAGGCTTATGATGACATTAAAAGGGGAGTTGAGGGTACCTTTGTGGCTATGGTCAGGGTAGGACCAATTGAAGATGAGGTCGAGTTCACAGTACTGGACATCCCAGCTACTTTCGCCTTATTGTTGGGAAGGCCTTGGTTTCACAAACTTGGGGGCGTGCCTTCCACTTTGCATCAGATGATCAAGTTCCCGTATGAGGGGGAGAAGTTGTCACCATCCGGGCTGAGTTGGATAATGTCGTGGCTGCCTTGGAGATACAACCTTTCACGAGGTTCCAGGTGTCAGCTACTTTTGAGGAGTGGGTGGATCCTAGAGTGGCTAGGATTATGGAGAAAGAAAGTTGAGTTAAAGGGTAGAGGGGTAAGGTTCAAAATTGCCAGATTTCAGAAGAAGACTACTACTCGGAAGGGTTTGGGGTGGGTACCAGTCTGATGAAGAAAAGCCAAAGGTCAAGAAAAAGGGCCTGAAACTGATGGAATGTTTTGTGAAAGCTTCAGGATATCAAGGGGAGCCCGAGCCTGTGGAAGTTAATGGAATGTGGTACCTGGGTTTGAGATCTTCCAGGATATGGGTGAGAAGCTGATAGTTGAAGAAATTGTGGAGAAAGAAGAAGAGAATTGGGAGAAGAACTGATGAAGTTGGAGAGCCTAACTCTGGAGAGGGACGAAAAGCCTGAGGAAGATCTGATTGCAGAGGAAGAAGTGTCTATAGATGATGAAGACATTTACCTTCCTGATTTGTTTGAATGTACTTCCGCATTATCCAATAATAAAGACATTTCTTTGCTTACTTGCCTGAGTCATTTCCATTTACTCTGCACGAATCAAGCATATTTGACATCAGTTCAGCCAGAACTACTGCATTTAACTTGGGTACACTTGAGAACCCCAAGGAAATTCTGATTGCAAGTGAAGTAACCTCCGAAAAGAGAGGGAAAAAAAGAAGAAATGTTGGTCAGATATGCCAAAGTATTTGCTTGGTCCTATGAGGATATGCCTGGCGTAGACAGAAATATTGCCCAGCACACAGTAC
>SKCR01053493.1:0-30268 GCA_019454045.1 Zanthoxylum bungeanum | reverse complement strand
ATAGTGATCCTCTCCCTGTTGAATCGGGCCACGTAGCTCCGTAGTGACTCTTCCCTTCTCTACTGGATGAAATTGAGATCATCGGAAGTCTTCTCTAATTTGTAAGAACTTACAAAGTGTTGCATGAACTTGTCAGCCAACTGCTGGTAGGACTCGATTGACTTGTAGGGCAGGTTAATGAACCAAGAAAGGGATGGCCCCACCAATGTTTCTCCAAAGCATCTACACATTCCAGCTGCCCACTGGCTTGGGGACAAGCCGATTGACATCATCTTGCACTTGTAGTGTATTATGTGGTCGTCCGGATCGAATGACCCATCATATAGCTTCATTTTGAGCGGGCTGAATTTTTGAGAGGTAATTCAACAGCTACAATTGACTCCACGAATGGGGTATCAGAAATTACTCCAGCTATGCTCTTTCTGATTGGCAGCCTCACCCCTGGTAGTCTGGACATAATTGCTTCTTTGAGATCAATAATCTCTCTTCTCAGGGAGCTAGCAATTTGATAGGATGGATCGAGGGAAGAGTTTGGGCCCTGTGTAGTTGGCCGGTGATTGTTGTTTGGCCCATCCGACATGGGCGAGACTGCCAAATTGCTTCGGTCATCTGGATCGCTAGTTTGACCTTGAGTGTTGTTATTGGTAGTGTTCCTAGAACATGCCAAAGATCTAATAAGCATGAAAACATGTTCATAAATTCAAATATAAGTTGCGGAATACTTATAATGGACGGATTTGAGCTTTAAAATTTTGGGAGGAAGATCTCCAAGATCCTTCCTTTGTTGATGATTCCAACTCTTGAAGTGGTTTCCCTATCACCTTAGTTGATTTCTCCAAGTGCTAGCTTTGTTGATTTTTCAACAAAATCAAAGTGTAGAGAGGAAGAAGGTCACGCCCATAGAGAGGTTTTAGGGTTTCATTTTTGTTCAAAATGTGTAAAGTGTTGGAAGTGAAGAGAGAGATAAGGCTTTTGGTAAAATCCCTTTTACCCTTTTCACCTGAACTAGGTGGTTGGGTAAATGGTTTTACCAAAACCATTACAAGGTGGTTGGATGGTTGGTGGCTTGGCATAAATGCCAACTACCCTCTCAACTACCACATGTGAAGTGGGCCCCACAATTGAATTCAAAATTCAAATGTCTCTACGAACGTTTGCCGTGGCTCGATTTCGTTTAATCCGATTAAACGAACTTTCGTCGCTAAATAATTAAATTTAATTTAATTATACAAGGATGCCTCGCAAATATATTACGAACGTCATCTACGAATTAATTCTAAATTAATTCGTGCATTCGTATTAAAGTCCGACTTTAATTTCGTAATGAAATTCAATTCTTATTAATATATCTGATATATTAATTTTAACCCATACGAATAAATTAAATAGAAAATCAATTTAACTATTAAATTTATTTTACCGATTAATTCCAAATTAATCGCGTTCTCTCTCTCTTCCGAACACTTTTAATCATAGATTAAATAATACCTCAATTAATCCAGATTAATTTTCTCTCTCTTAATTAATCCCAGATTAATTCTCTCTCTTAATTAATCCCAGATTAATTCTCTCTCTTGGTTTAAATCAACCGTCATTGGTGAATCTTTGGGAAGCGACCCAAGAGATCCCTGGATATGGTGGTAGTAAATACGATCATCGGATTATCCGAATACGTGCGTACCTTATACCACGTGCTTTCCGATTTAGAAGACATGGTTGGCTTCTAGCAAAGCACCGTGTAAGGAACGCCTTCCCTCGCACAGCGGAAGCGGTTAGGCTCAGGAATCGGACTTGAAAATTTTTTTTTCTCTTCCCTCTGCTTGGACGCACCTTACTAGTGATTTCACTGATGTTTTCGACAAACTTTCAACTCTGGAATAGCCCCAAAACAGTCCCCGAACAGTCCTTGAACTGCAGTGCAAAAACTGGACTGTTTTGGACAAGTTATGGGCGCGAATGTCACCCAACTGTAGATCTGATTTGAGCCACTTGCAGGTCAGTTTCAGATCTGATTTTTCTCCAAAATTCAATCCTAATACAGGCCTAACGATATCCTAAAGTGTTTCCCAAAAACTCCATTGAAAACAAACAAAACGGATCTCCTTGTGGCTCCATGAGGATGCGTAAATTGCAGGTTTCTCAGGGAGGGAGGCCGTAACTTCTAGGGGGAAATAAGGGTGTTTTCCAACGTCACGAGGTCTTCTGAACTATGTCTCGACACTAACGGAGAGTAGTGAGGGCTACACTCACAAACAAATCTCTAAACGGTTTAGAGAACAATCACACACACCGAAGAGAGATCTCAACGTTTGAGAGCTCGGTGAAGGAGATGGAGGCTAGGGTTTTTCAATTGTGTTCTTTCAAAAAATAAATCATAATTTATCTTTTATACTTATGGTTAATTTGTTTCATAAAACAAATCAACCACTAGTCTCCCAATCTTGTAGAATTTGGCCAAGGTAGGTATAGGATTCCTTGTTTGATTTTTGCTTCCAAAAATTAAACAAATCCTACTCTCATTAGACTACCAAAATTCGGCCATGCTAGGATATTATTGGATTTGATTTTGTTTCCAAAACAAACAAATCCTATCCCTAATACATATAGGAATTTTCGGCCATGGTAGTGTTTTAATTTGGATTTGATTTTTTTTCTCAAACAAACAAATCATATTCCTTATCCTATAAGGAATCCTACCTTGATAATAATTCTTAGCTTTATTAAATTATATCATATATAATTTAATATTCTAATTTAATAATTATCAAATATAATTATTAATACTTTATATTAACTTTTAATATAAAGTATAATGTGTGATATAATTAATATTATTAATCACATTAATAATATTTATTCCTTTTGTGAGTATATAATTGAACTATCCAATTATATTAGCTCTGCTACAGTAAATCGAGCTAGCACGGGGACCAAGTGGACCTACGGTTCCGAGCTCCAATAATCTCGAAATGTTAATTAAGCTCTTAATTAAATATTCTGAATCATTAACTCCGGGTTATTCCACTAAAAACCCGAAGTTGCACTCTCGTTCCCGTAGATGAAATTTAAAGCCGATACAAGTCGGTGTCCACCGATATAGTCATTGCATACAAATTGATCCTACACGAATATCTCGTAATTGGAGCCGGGTCATAATGTCTGTCATACCCCTCTAATTATTTTATCTTAAGTACGATTGATTCTCTAATGAATGATTTATTCATAACTGTTATGAATATTAATCTTTCTATTCGTAATAGAAAGACTTGAGCGCTCTTATCGTTCAAGTACCGAATCACCCTTAAAAGATATATTCATCTACGTCTCGCAAGAAGGAGTGAATTCCATGTCTATGTAAAACGTTCCCAGCTACATAACAGACTATGCCCCCAAAATTCGTAGTTATTGGTTGGGTTTGCTACACCAACCTCACCTTTGTAAATCAAAGGACATATTAGATTGAAATGACTTTCTATGTTTAACGGATATTATAAGAATGTCATTTCTATCTGGGTCCAGTCCGATATGATCACATCATATAAGGTGCCTCCATTCTCATGTCTCTACATGGACGATCTGGATTAAGATCACCATCTAAATATAGAATGGACCGCAGCTTTAGATAAACCACAAACAAAGTACCAGTTTGTTTGCTCTATATGGACTATTTAAGATTACTAACTTCAGACTTGAATCATCAGGTGCATGACACTCAAGTACCAAGTCTTGAAGGTACATAAGTAATCTATGGTATTAATGAAGATATATAATATGCGAAAACTATAACAAATAATTTTTGATAAATGAATAATGCATCATTTTATTTCTATGCAATAGAAAACGTTTACATCTCATGTAGCTCTAGGGCATACATCCCAACAATCTCCCACTTGCACTAGAGCAAATGGACATGTCTCGAAAACCTATACCATCTAGGTGTCAATCAAACACTTTAGCCGGCAAGGTCTTTGTAAACGGATCAGCAAGGTTCTCTGCGGACGCAATCTTTGTGACGGTAACGTCACCTCTCTGAACTATCTCCCTGATGAGATGATATTTCCTTTCTATATGCTTTCCCCTCTTGTGGCTTCTTGGTTCTTTGGAGTTTGCCATCGCTCCACTATTATCACAATAGAGTGTGAGTAGTTTATCCATATCTGGAATAACTTCCAGATCTCCCAAGAATTTACGGAGCCAGACTGCTTCTTTAGCTGCTTCACAAGCTGCTACATATTCAGCCTCCATGGTGGAGTCAGCAATGCAAGATTGCATTATACTCCGCCAAACAATAGCCCCACCACCTAGGGTGAACACTGATCCAAATATGGATTTCCCAGAATCGACATCTGTCTGAAAATAAGAATCTGTATATCCTTTTAGGATCATATCCTCACCAGAATATACCATCATATAATCTCTCGTTCTCTTAAGGTATTTGAGAATGTGTTTCACAGCCACACAGTGATCCAATCCCGGGTTTGACTGAAACCTACTGACTACCCCCACTGCAAAACAAATGTCCAGTCTCGTGCATAACATGGCATACATGAGACTACCAACTGCTGAGGCATATAGGATATGTCTCATTTCCTCAACGCCTTGAGGTGTCTTAGGAGACTGTTCCTTCAACAAATGAATTTCATGCCGATAAGGCAGATTGCCTTTCTTGGAATTCTGCATTCCGAATCGCACAAGTATTTTGTCGATGTAGGATGCCTGAGACATAGCTAACAGCCATTTCTTGCGATCCCGAAATATCTGGATCCCAAGAACATAACTGGCCTCTCCCAAATCTTTCATTTGGAATTGCTCAGCTAGCCAGTTTTTAACATCTGATAATATCCTTACATCATTCCCAATGAGTAAGATGTCATCAATGTACAAAACAAGGAAAACCATCTTCCCGTCAATGATGCGCTTGTATGCACAAGGCTCATCAAAATTCTGCTCAAAATTATAGGACTTGATCGTTGTATCAAATCTTATGTTCCAAGATCGGGATGCCTGCTTGAGTCCATAAATGGACCTCTGCAGTTTGCAAACCTTTTGCTCCTGACCTTGGGCTATTAACCCTTCTGGTTGTACCATATAGATACTTTCATCAAGATTGCCATTCAAGCAGTCTTGACGTCCATTTGCCAAATTCCATAGCCATAATATGCGGCTATGAATAGAAGAGTCGGATGTATTTTAGCATGGCTAGTGGCGAGAAAGTTTCCTCATAGTCAACTCCCTCTTTCTGGGTATAACCCTTGGCCACTAGCCTAGCTTTGAAGGTTTGTACCTTCCCATCTGATCCCCTCTTCCTCTTGTAGATCCACTTGCAACCTATGGGTTTCACTCCATCAGGTTGGTCTACAAGTTCCCAGACTGAGTTGGAGTACATGGACTCCATCTCTAGGTTCATGGCTTTGAGCCATTCCTCTTTGTCAGGATCATCCATTGCACTACTGTAGGTCAATGGATCATCTACACCATCGCTGGAGGCGACAACTTGTGCCTCTCCAACTCCTAGATAACGATCAGGTTATCGTACAACCCTTCCACTACATCTAGGCGGTAGATCATTCTGACAGGGAATCATCTGACCATCAGATATCGAAGGTGCTATGTATTTGTCAACTTTTGTTGACGATGGTGTGCTGGTAGAACCAGCAAGTAACTTCTCGAGTAACATTTTACTCCGAGGTTTGAACTCCCTAATATAGTCCTGCTCTAGAAACATAGCATTTGTCGATACAAATACTTTGTTGTCATCAAGACTGTAGAAGAATCCACCCCTAGTCTCCTTCGGGTAGCCTACAAATAGGCACACATGAGAACGTGGTTCCAATTTTGCGGTCTCATTCTTCAGCATATGTGCTGGACACCCCCATATGCGAAAATGTCGTAAACTAGCTTTACGACCATTCCACAACTCTAAGGGAGTCTTAGGAACATACTTTGATGGAACTACATTGAGGATATACATCGCGGTTTGTAGTGCATATCCCTATAATGAACTAGGTAGTGAGCTATAACTAAACATTGATCTCATCATGTCTAGTAAGGTTCGATTTCTCCTTTCCGCAACACCATTTTGTTGTGGTGTTCCAGGTGCTGTGAGCTGGGATACTATCCCGTGCTCAACTAAGAATTCCTCGAAGTCTCTGTCGAGGTATTCTCCTCCACGATCCGATAGCAGAGTTTTGATTGTCTTACCTAATTGGTTCTCAACCTCAGCACGATATTCTTTGAACTTTTCAAAGGTATCTGATTTGTGATGCATTATGTAGACATACCCATATCTTGATAATCGTCAATGAATGTGACGAAGTATTCATAACCACCTCGGGCTTTCACATTCATCGGTCCGCAAACGTCCGAATATATCAGCTCTAGTGGTTGGCTAGCTCTTATACCTTTTCCTGTAAAAGGTCTCTTGGTCATTTTGTTAGACAGTAATGACCCATAGCGTCACTATTTTGTAAATGATATTGTATTATTGTACAAAATTAACTATGTAGTAATGAAATTGCCTTTTACCGTTTTGTAATTTATTTACTTTGATATATAAATGGTAAAAGTCCCTATGATTAGTTCCGGATTGTGATGATATGAGACAGTATCAATCCATAAAGGTTTAATCATTAAATATCCCTAGTCGTAGTATTATCGAGATTGGACATCGATAATGCGGAATAGACTAGTACTGCACTCGTGCATGTTGTGAGGGCACAACGGCATAGTTCTCATATATTTAAGTATAGGATACTTATGCAAGTGCGGTAGGAGGTTGTGTTTTACCGATGGTACGGAAAACAGCTTCGCTCTGGATAGACCCCCGCGAGTCCCATTGGTAGTATGTCTGCGTGTCTATGGGAGTCCGCTTCAGGGTAGGTGCATATGATCTTAACCTGAGATTTGCATCGCTAGTACTTACGACAATCGGTAAACTTTAGTTTTGGTGGTCCAGGGCTTTAACGGGTTCTGAGTACACCTCTTCTGGTTTTATCGAGAATCGTAGTGTATTGGATGTGATGTCAAGATGGAAGTATCATTTCAGACATATGGAGATGATGATCGCGAGGGATACAGAACTAGTCTCTATAATGGTGCAACCATCGGGATAATATGACTAGGTCAGGATTATCCGATTCAAAGAGACTGGTTGCTTGATGTCCGATATATGTATCGTACGGGGCAGACACATCTCCAGCCCCAGGCCTTACATGTGATCATCCGATACTGGTTCGATATACACTATACACTACGGTATACTACGCCTGTTATAGATCTAATATTCCAGTAAGAATATTTCTAGAGAATTGGGTAGGCATGGCGTTTTGCTAGAGGCTAACCTTGTCTTGTAAATCGGTAAAAACGTAGTACTTGGTACGTACGTGTTCGGATAGTTCGACAACCGGATTTACTGCCAACATATCTAGAGGTCTCTTGGGTCGCTTCCCGAAGATTCACCAATGACGTATGATTCAAACTCGATTAATCTTGGATTAATTACGGAGAGAGACTTTATCTTGGATAAATTACTATATAAAGAGAGAGAACGATTAATTTAGAATTAATCGTAAAATTATTATATTCGATATAATAATCGGAATTCGATTTCGACGGCGCAATTATTTATTTAAATTCGATTTAATTAACGTCGCGACGTAAGTTCGGTATTTCGGAAATATCGGACCCGAACGCGTGAGTGCTCGTGGGCCCACTTTCATTTGGAAACGTGTGGGGCCCACATGACACATGTCATTATTTGCATTATTTAATTGTTGATGCATTGCATGAAGATAGTGTACAATGCACTCAAGGGTTATGCATGGAAATTGAGTTTTAGACACTCTAAGCCATTGCATGGTTTGTGTCATAAGTATATTATTATTTAATATATTATGGCATAAATATAAATTGATTTTTGAACAAAAATCATATCTCCTCTCCCTCTCAAATTACCGAAACAGTGAGCATAGTTTTGGCTCTCCAATTCTTCATTTGTTTTGTGGCAAGACAAAGAGAAGTGTACAAGTTTGGAACTCTAATACACAACTTTGGCTAGCAACATCAAGGGATCATACAAGGTGTTATGGGAAACTCATCTTAGAGCTTGGAAGGATCAAACATTGCTTGGAGCTTCTCTTTTCATCTTGGCCGAAACCTTCACTGCACAAAGGAGGAGTTTTTTGTTTCATCAACGCATCCACATTCCGTTTTTGTGAGTATTGATTCCGCCATACTTCAATATAGTTCATTCTTTTATATATTTTGCTTGTGCTTTTGATCTTGGGACATGGATTATTTTTCCAACAATGGTATCATTGAGCTTAAAAAGCATGCAAATATATTAGGATGTTATTTGGGGAAAATTGTTTGAAGCATGATTTGATGAGTTTGCTTGATTAAATATGCTTAGATGTATGTTAATAGATTATACATCATCAATTTCATGGAAAATAAATTGGATTAATTTTTCCAACCCAAATGAGGCTTGGCCGAATACATGCAAGCATGTGGACTAGATGATTTTTTAATTTTAAGACATTGGATGACTTGAAATAATATGGATGATGATTTTGTAACTCGATTGGATTGAAAACGAAATCGGAACCATTTAAATCACCTTGGCCGAATGCTTGATGAGTATTAGGGACTTGATTTTTTGATTAAATAATGTTGGACATGTATTTAAGATAAAAATATGATTAATAGATTAATTTGATATTTTGGGAATATTGATTTAAAGGATTAATCATGAAATACACTTTAATTAATTAAGTTATAAATTTGGAATTTTAAAATTTGGTTAATTGGCTTAAATTGGAATTGGGCCTAAAACTATTATATTTGGTCATAAATGGGCTTGGTTGGGCCAAGTAGATTTGGACCATTTGGATTGGATCCAAAATGGGCCTAAATCACACCATTTAAGTCCAAATGTAATAAATGGGCTTTTATGTTTAATTGGGCCTTATGGGCTTGATATTGATTTTATGGCAAATGAGGGTGATTCCTTATTGGGCTTGGAAATTGGGTTTGACCCACATTGACCAAGGCCCAAGCCTAATGAAATCAATAGAAAGCCCATCGGACTTTAATTAAACGGACATTAGATGTTAGTTGGGCTTTGAGACCCAATAGTACTAGATTTGGAATCTAAGTTATAAAAGCACAATAAAAGTGTAAATATTTAATTTAGAATTAAATAATAGGATTAGTATTGAATACGACTTAAATTGGATTTAACGAGTAGTTCGATATAATTCGTGAATTCATACCATAAGTATTTATTCTCAAAACGAGTTGGACTCGCGCAAATGCAAACAATTGTTTGAACATTGTATTGTCACCTAATTAAAGACTAATTAATTGGATTTGATTGGTTGTATAACATGCCTTGAATGAATGAATGTGGATGTGTTGTATGAATAGTGTATATCGGATGGATATTAGAAGGGAAGGGTAATTTTAGAAATTATTGTAAATTTGGAATTTATAAATTGGACCTGCGTGTCCAGCCTTATCTCTTTATCTCTTTGTATTCTCTTCTCACCTAATTCCCCTCAATGTAAATGAGGTTTCTCTTATTGTATTATGTAATTGGGTAGAAGTAGAATAGTGCTAGCGGGGAGAGGAAAGGGAGTGATTTGTTCTAGGAACAAGTTGTTTATATATCCATCCGCATATCACTATTACTTTACTTTACGCGCTTTATGATGTTTTAGAAGCATGCTTAAGGGTGTATGATGATGAGACCTAACAAAGATAAATTAATTGGTTGCCAATTACGCGAAAAATCCCTCAAACAATATTAAGCGATTTTCCTTCCGTTGAATGATTCTTTCTCAAGATCCGAAATTGGCATTGGTTTGTTGGCCAAAGTCAAGACCTTTGTCAATTGAGGATGTGTTTGAATCATGAGAGTTTTGTTCCACATCGGTGTCCTGTCCAAGTTGTGATTTGTTGGCCAAAGTCAAGATCACTTCTTGTCCATCGACATTGATTACGAAACTTTCCTTGTCAATGGGTCCCGCTTAACTGGAATCATTAGGTTTGTTGTGCCAAAGCCAAGGCTTAGTTGATTCAGAGGAAATGGTTAGGAAAATGTATTGGATACATTGACGTATGTATTAGATATATATGTTTCGGACTTGGATGTCCACCTACCGGATCTAGGAATTGGATGGGATCCAATTGATCTTCGAGATCTACCTAGTTAAATATCATACAACTTGTTGGCCAAAGTCAAGGTTGTGTGTTATTTAACGGGATCCTAGCCCACTAGGAAATTGGATTTCCCGAGTACTCAACAGAGGGTTAGAGACTTGTAGAAAATAGTGGGAGGCTAGTATTGAGTTTGCAATTTCATTCAGATACTTAGCTTTACGCGCTTACAAAATTTATTTCGTCAATATTTTAACATTAGTTGGACTAATAAAATGTTTTTTTTCTTGTAACAGTTTGACTGTACCCATTTTATCGTTAACTAGATAGTTGGACTATCGTAGTTAAGATGGCAAGCAAGGTAAATGTCCGAGACATCATCATGGGTGACAATGTCTTTAAGGGGACAAACTTTGCTGATTGGGAAATGAACCTAAGGATAGTCCTTGGGGCGGAGAGGATACTGTATACGATTCAGAGACCTCTCGGGCCTAAGCCCACTGAGCCACTTGAGCTGGAGTTATGGAAAACTCACAGTGATGATTGTGACACGGCTCAGTCGATCATGCTTGCTTCAATGACTCAACACTTTCGTCGCCAAAATAGGGACTTGGATCCTTATAATATGATGGCAAGATTGCAAGATCTTCACCGCACTAATAAGCGGATGGCGAGGTACGAGTTGGTGAAGAAAATCTTTCGCTCCCGTATGACTGATGGTAGTTCTGTTGAGGTCCATGGGACTCAAATGATAGCCGATATTGATGAACTGGCTAATATGGGTATAGTCTTGGAGTCTGAGCTGGCTATAGATGTACTTCTACAGTCACTACCCGATACTTGGAAACAGATTGTCATCAACTACAAACTGATGAATTCGGATGACACTCTTGGAGAGTTATTGTCGATTCTCAAGGAGTCAGAGAAAGAACTTCTGAAAGGCAACAAGCGCGAGGCGCACTTTGCAACAACATCTCAAACGCCGAAAGCTGGGCTCAAGGCAACTGGGGGTGTTAAGAAGAAAAAGCATAAGAACAAAGGCAAGGCCAAGTCAACAAAGGCTTCTGGGAAGCCAAGGGACAAGTCTCAAGATGTTTGCCTGAAATGCGGCAAGAAGGTCACTGGAAGCGTGACTGCCGCATGAACAAGGGACATAAGGAGGACATACAGGCGGGCAAGGCACCGGCCTCAGGTATGTTTGTTATTGAGATAAATATGACTACTTCTAGTCTTAATAAAAATTGGATTTTTGATTCTGGCTGTGGTTCTCATATTTGTACTGATGTGCAGGATCTGCATGATAGCAGGAGACTGGCTTCGGGGGAGGTAGATCTACGAGTTGGAAATGGAACTTCTGTTGCTGTTTTGGCCGTAGGCACTTTTGTTTTGGAACTGCCCTCGGGGCATGTACTTAAACTTTTGACTGTTATTTTGTTCCTAGTTTAACTAAGAATATTATTTCTGTATCTTTGTTAACCCAGTATGGGTACACTTTTGTATTTAAAACACCAGGTGTTATTTATATATGAATGATGCAGAAATTTGCAGTGCTGATGCAAATAATGGTCTTTATATTTTGAATATAAATAAATCTCCAAAATGTAAAATAACAAACAAAAGGCTCAAAATGAGTAATCCAAAAGAAGAAACTTATTTGTGGCATTGTCGTCTGGGACACATCAACAAGACTCGCATATCCACACTTTCGAAGAGTGGGTACTTGGACGGATTTGATCCAAATTCATATGACGTCTGCGAATCTTGTTTATTAGGCAAAATGCCTAAATCACCTTTTAGTGGTAAAGGTGAACGCGCCACTGAACTGTTAGCCCTCGTTCATAGTGACGTTTGTGGGCCCATGTCTAGCCAGGCTAGAGGTGGATATCGATACTTCGTAACCTTTACGGATGATGCATCACGTTATGGTTATGTGTATCTAATGATGCACAAGTCGGAAACTTTTGAGAAATTCAAAGAGTTTCGACACGAAGTTGAAAAACAAACAGGCAAGAGTATTAAAACATTACGGTCGGACCGTGGTGGCGAATACTTAAGTAATGAGTTTCAAGATTACTTGAAAGAATATGGTATTCTTTCACAATGGACTCCTCCTGGAACACCACAATTAAATGGTGTGTCTGAACGGAGAAACCGTACCTTGCTTGACATGGTAAGGTCGATGATGAGTCGCACTGAGCTACCTATATCCTTCTGGGGACATGCATTAGAAAGTGCAATTCTTATTTTGAATAGGGTTCCGTCAAAGTCTGTTGAACAGACTCCGTATGAGATATGGACAGGAAAGAAACCAGGTTTCTCATTCCTGAAGATTTGGGGTTGCTGGGCATACGTCAAACGTTTGGAAGGTACCAAACTTGAACCCAAATCAGATAAATGCCTATTTGTTGGATATCCTAAGGAAACCAAAGGATATTACTTCTATTACCCACAAGAGAACAAAGTATTTGTTGCTCTACATGCGGTTTTCCTTGAGAAGGAATTCCTAAATGCAGTGTTTAGTGGGAGGAAAGTAGAACTCGATGAAAGTCGTAGTGATACTGTTCCTGGCAATGAATCAGAACGGAACATGAACAGTCCATCCAGGATGAGACTGAACCACAATCTTCAATTACACAAGGACTACGTAGGTCGGAGAGAGTCAGGGTAATACCTGAGAGGTATGGATTCCTGATCTCACCTCATGTAGATATTAATCTTATTGAGGATACTGAACCGGCTACGTATGAGGAAGCGATACAAGGTATCGAATCCACTTTATGGCAAGAGGCCATGAAGGCCGAAATGGATTCCATGTATACCAACCAAGTTTGGACACTGGTTGATGCACCAGAAGGCGTAAAGCCTATTGGATGCAAATGGGTCTTCAAGAAGAAGACAGACATGGATGGCAACGTTCAAACGTACAAAGCTAGGCTCGTAGCGAAGGGGTATCGTCAACAACTTGGAGTTGATTATGACGAAACTTTCTCACCCGTTGCCATGATTAAATCCATTCGGATAATGCTTGCAATAGCTGCATATTACGATTACGAAATATGGCAGATGGACGTTAAAACCGCTTTCCTTAACGGAAACCTGTTGGAGGATGTTTATATGCAACAACCTGACGGTTTTATCGCACCAAGACTTGCAAACAAGGTTTGTAAGTTAAATCGGTCCATTTATGGACTGAAGCAAGCATCGAGGTCATGGAACCAACGTTTTGATGAGGTCATAAAAGAATATGATTTCATTCAAAACGTAGATGATCCTTGTGTATATAAGAAGGTTAGTGGGAGTGCACTGACTTTTATTGTCCTTTATGTCGACGATGTATTGCTTATAGGCAATGACATTCCCATGTTAACGTCGGTGAAAGCTTGGCTTTCATTGAAATTCTCCATGAAAGATCTGGGAGAAGCAGCTTTTATTCTAGGAATAAAGATCTACCGGGATAGATCTAGAAGGCTACTTGGACTCTCCCAGAGTACATATATTGATAAAGTGTTGAAGAGATTCAACATGGATCAGTCCAAGAGGGGACTGTTGCCAACATCACATGGCGTCTTTCTATCTAGGGACATGTGTCCTAAAACACAAGATGAGAGAGACAACATGAGTCGGACTCTCCGTTCGCCTCGGCAGTCGGATCGATCATGTATGCCATGATATGTACACGACCTGATGTGTCCTATGCTTTGAGCATGTGCAGTCGATATCAGGCCGATCCAGGACAGGATCACTGGATGGCGGTTAAGAGTATCCTTAGGTATCTTAAAGAACTAAGGATGTTTTCTTAATCTATGGAGATGGAGAACTTGAGGTATCTGGGTATACCGATGCAAGTTTCCAAACCGACAGAGACGACTTCAAGTCGCAAACCGGGTACATATTTTGCTTGAATAACGGAGCAGTGAGCTGGAAATCTTCCAAGCAAGATACTGTTGCCGATTCAACAACTGAAGCGGAGTACATTGCAGCAGCTGAAGCAGCAAAAGAGGCAGTTTGGATCCGTAAATTCTAATTGGATTAGGAGTAGTTCCGTTAGCAGCTGAGCCCGTTCCATTGTATTGTGACAATAGCGGGGCTATAGCACAGGCTAAGGAACCAAGGTCTCATCAACGATCCAAACATGTTCTTCGACGATTCCATCTGATTCGAGAGATCATACATCGTGGCGATGTGAAGATCGAAAAGATCGCATCAGAGGATAATATTGCAGATCCGCTGACGAAGGCTATTCCTCGGGAAAAGTTTGAGCGACATGTACATAGTTCAGGTATTAGATGCTTGAGTGACTGGCTATAGGCCAAGTGGGAGATTGTTAGACAGTAATGACCCATAGCGTCACTATTTTGTAAATGATATTGTATTATTGTACAAAATAACTATGTAGTAATGAAATTGCCTTTTACCGTTTTGTAATTTATTTACTTTGATATATAAATGGTAAAAGTCCCTATGATTAGTTCCGGATTGTGATGATATGAGACAGTATCAATCCATAAAGGTTTAATCATTAAATATCCCTAGTCGTAGTATTATCGAGATTGGACATCGATAATGCGGAATAGACTAGTACTGCACTCGTGCATGTTGTGAGGGCACAACGGCATAGTTCTCATATATTTAAGTATAGGATACTTATGCAAGTGCGGTAGGAGGTTGTGTTTTACCGATGGTACGGAAAACAGCTTCGCTCTGGATAGACCCCGCGGAGTCCCATTGGTAGTATGTCTGCGTGTCTATGGGAGTCCGCTTCAGGGTAGGTGCATATGATCTTAACCTGAGATTTGCATCGCTAGTACTTACGACAATCGGTAAACTTTAGTTTTGGTGGTCCAGGGCTTTAACGGGTTCTGTGTACACCTCTTCTGGGTTTATCGAGAATCGTAGTGTATTGGATGTGATGTCAAGATGGAAGTATCACTTCAGACATATGGAGATGATGATCGCGAGGGATACAGAACTAGTACTCTATAATGGTTGCAACCATCGGGATAATATGACTAGGTCAGGATTATCCGATTCAAAGAGACTGGTTGCTTGATGTCCGATATGTGTATCGTACGGGGCAGACACATCTCCAGCCCCAGGCCTTACATGTGATCATCCGATACTGGTTCGATATACACTATACTACGGTATACTACGCCTGTTATAGATCTAATATTCCAGTAAGAATATTTCTAGAGAATTGGGTAGGCATGGCGTTTTGCTAGAGGCTAACCTTGTCTTGTAAATCGGTAAAAACGTAGTACTTGGTACGTACGTGTTCGGATAGTTCGACAACCGGATTTACTGCCAACATATCTAGAGGTCTCTTGGGTCGCTTCCCGAAGATTCACCAATGACGTATGATTCAAACTCGATTAATCTTGGATTAATTACGGAGAGAGACTTTATCTTGGATAAAGTACTATATAAAGAGAGAGAACGATTAATTTAGAATTAATCGTAAAATTATTATATTCGATATAATAATCGGAATTCATTTCGACGGCGCAATTATTTATTTAAATAATCGATTTAATTAACGTCGCGACGTAAGTTCGGTATTTCGGAAATATCGGACCCGAACGCGTGAGTGCACGTGGGCCCACTTTCATTTGGAAACGTGTGGGGCCCACATGACACATGTCATTATTTGCATTATTTAATTGTGATGCATTGCATGAAGATAGTGTACAATGCACTCAAGGGTTATGCATGGAAATTGAGTGTTTGACACTCTAAGCCATTGCATGGTTTGTGTCATAAGTATATTATTATTTAATATATATTATGGCATAAATATAAATTGATTTTTGAAACAAAAATCATATCTCCTCTCCCTCTCAAATTACCGAAACAGTGAGCATAGTTTTGGCTCTCCAATTCTTCATTTGTTTTGTGGCAAGACAAGAAGAAAGTGTACAAGTTTGGAACTCTAATACACAACTTTGGCTAGCAACATCAAGGGATCATACAAAGGTGTTATGGGAAACTCATCTTAGAGCTTGGAAGGATCAAACATTGCTTGGAGCTTCTCTTTTCATCTTGGCCGAAACCTTCACTGCACAAAGGAGGAGTTTTTTGTTTCATCAACGCATCCGCATTCCGTTTTTGTGAGTATTGATTCCGCCATACTTCAATATAGTTCATTCTTTTATATATATTTGCTGTGCTTTTGATCTTGGGACATGGATTAATTTTTCCAACACATTTTTCCTTCTAAACAGGATTCAAAAACTGCTAAAGTCCCGAGCTTTAACTGGTTTAAGGCTCCGTCCTTTATCAATCTATTTATTCTATCTAAAATATCTAATATTTTATCCTAACTAGTGTGGATAAACTTATGGCGGCTAAAGCATAATTTATTTACACTAGTTTGTCTCAAGTGAGCTAATCAATTTTAACCATTTAAAATTGTGTCACTTAAATCCTATTAGTCTCTACTAATAATTATACTCTATTAAACTATTTAATTAGAGTGGCATTAAGTGAGCTACAATATTTTAACTCTTAAAATACTTAGCACTTAAAGGTCTAAAACCATAGAATTCTAAAAAGGTCAAAATTTTAATTAAACATTTTAATAAATCTTAGTGCGTCATAAACTACAATGGTACGTGGAATTGTATCCCGAGTGCAGACCACATTTCCGTCCATACGGAATCGGCTATGGAATTTATATCCGGGTTTCCATCCTATATACCAATGGAATTTATTATGTACCAATTAAGTCCAAATATTAGAATTCGAGTTTTAGATACATAATCCTATTAATCCAATTAATGAATTCAATGCATATCATATTAATTTAAACCTTTTAATTTTACATAAAATCATAATTCTATATCTATAATGATTATGCATCTATGACATGTTATGGCAAGTAAAATGCACGAGTGGGCACCATAGGCTATATGACATGTTATTCAAACAATTCGAAATAAACATACATATAACACAATAATAATTATTTTGCATTGACCGGGCTCTTATTTTTCCTATACTAATCTAATTAGTACATGAGATTTACCAAGGCATTCCTTGGCCTTCAAATCCCGCTCCAAGGTGGTATTGGCTCCATTTGCGACTTCGGTGCTCCATATTACAAAGAATTGAAATTTTACATTGAAATTAAAATTGCAATGAATATAAACAATGGCCTTATGGCCTTACAACCCAAAACCAAAATCACCTATAAAAATAAGAGCCATAAAAATTTACGACCAATGCAAAATCCATTCATCACATGAAATATTAAAACCATTCATCACATGAACTTAATAATGTGCCCAATGATCTAAACATGCATATCATATTTATAATTGTAGGACACAAAACTTGGGCGACGCATGCTGTTCCGAGCTCGCAACTCGGTTAGGAGTACGGAGTAGCCCGCGGAGGACTAAATCGAAGAATAAAGGAGTCGCCACCCGGTGTGAATCGGGAAAATGATTTAAGGCCGCACTAACCCCTCGCAAGGGAAGACCTCAAACCGTTGGGTTCAGAATGGTCCCTTACTTATGCCACTTGTAACAAAAAGATTTGTGCAGTAATCTAACCAAGCCTAACCAACATATTTTCCCAGGTGTATTATAACCCTAAGTTCACATGCATGGAAACAAAATTTACATTTAAATCTGCATAAGACCTATGCCTAAGTTTGCATTCTTCGAAAGTAAGTTTTCATTACGGCAAAACATTCGGCATAACACATCAAACATGCTAAGTAAATAATGACCTAAACATAACATAACTTAAATTCTAATACGAAAGGTAAATAACTAAGTCATGCTTAAAAATAAAGCAACATTCTAATGGCCTAATCATGCTCAAATACAAGTTGGGTAAAATGAAATACATGAATCCTTCAAGTGGTACGGGGAATTGTATCCCGAGTGCAAACCATAATACCGTCCATTCAGATTCGGCTACGGAATTTATATCCAGGTTTCCATCCAATATACCACAAGAAAGAACACATATTCCATTCACCCGAAATCACATCACATATTAATTAATGATATTCATGCAACGAAAAGTAAGTTTCATGCTTTTCTAAGTTACTAATTTACATAACTTAAATAAATAACATGCCAAATCAATTATTCATGCTAAACACATTTATACACATTTCCTAAATCATTATTTCATGTGAATAAATTCGAAACGACATGCCAAACTAATTATTCAAACTAAACACATTTCCTAAGTCATTATTTCATGTGAACCAATTCAAGCAACATGCTAATCTAATTATCCATGCTAAAATACCACAAAATTCATTTTCTAAGTCATTATTTTATGTGAATAAATTGAGTAATATAAACCCTCAGGTCTAACCTTTTGTGTCGTTCTTTGGAGGTGCGTTATACGGCCGTCGGAAAGGCTAAGACACCGTGTTTCCACCGGTTCGCTGTTTCGACGTTTTGCTCACTATTTCGCTGTTTCGTCCGCTGTTTCCACTTCATTTCGCTGCGATTTAAGTCTCCACATAGCTCACTGGTTGGCAGTGAATTAGGGTCAGTTTTGGTGATTTTTGGAAGGCGTTGGACTGCCGTTTGCTCGGTTACTTAAGGACTTTCAAGTGCAGTTTTTGCTCACTGTTTTGATGAATTTGGGGACTGTTTTGAGTGTGTTTGAGCTGCTGTTTTGGGCGAATTTCAGAGGGTTAATAAGGCAGTTTGTTCACTGGTTTGGGGGCTGAAATAAGGGTGATTTGGGTGCAAGTTTTAGGGGTTAAATGGAGGCTAATTTGCGTGAACTGCAGAGGGTGATTGGGGGCTGTTTTGCGTGAAATATAGGGCTGGGATGGGAGTGCTAATTGGCGTGAATAGAGGGCTGGACAGAGGCAGTTTCGGCGTGAGCTTTGGAGGGGAAAATGGAGGCAGAATGCATGAAGATGAGGGCTGTAAATGGAGGTGCTATGCCGGGGCTGAATGAGAGTGCTAATAGGCGTGAATAGAGAGCTGAATATGCAGGAAGAATGGCGTGAAAATGAGAGGCAGTGAGGAGGGGGCTGTATTGGCGTGACTTCAAGGGGGAGTAAGGGCTGTTTATGCTCTCCAAAAATGCTAAGTGAATGCTTGATATGTGCTTGATATCTATTATCTAGGTATGTGCTTGGTGTTTCAAGGCAGAAAATGAGGGTTTAAATAGGCAAACAAAGTGTGCATTAATTGGGTTGGCAAGTGATGTCAAAGTATTATTAATCAGGCAGGCTAGCTTGGTTGAAAATGAAGGGAAAGTTGATGATAATGGTGATGCTTTGTTGAAAATGATCAAAGGTGGTGATAATTGTTGTCTTTGTTGAAAATAAAAAGAAAAGAAAGGATGGAAAATGGTCATTGGTGTGGGGTTTAAGCATAAATGGTGTGGGGTTGATTAATTAATGGCTTGGAAAGTTGATACCAAGGTAAAAGTGAAGTCAATGGTTTAAAATAAGTTGGTAGAAGGGTAAATCATGTTTGAATAGTGCATGGAGGGTGAATTTTGAGGTCATGGACGTGGGCTTCATGGATGGTGGGCTTGGTGTTTGATTTATTTTGGTTTTATGGGCTTTGGATGTGGGATTAGGTGTTTAGGTGGGCTTAGAATGGTTTGCGGTGATTTTGGGTTAAAGATACGCTTTGAAACGAACATTCAACAAGCGAACTCCGAGCGAACTTAGCAAATTCCAAAATGTGTCAACTCTTAATTTCTCCTTTCTGACGACTGTTTTCCGCAACTTCCACGACTAAAAGGTAGTGCCTCCTTCCGAGACTCATCATCAGGTTTGGTATGCAAAAAATGCAATGCCTACAGTCGCCCCCACTTTGATGGGATTTGTTCAGTGTGTGCCAATGACAATCCTATCAAAGTACGTGCAATGCATTTTTACTTACCTGGCTCGCCAGCTGTCACCTGGTCCACCTGCTGTGTTGGTTTGATGGTGCTAAACTCCGTACCTAGGGCGTCGCAGTAGTCCACAATTATTCACGGTAGTCCACGATAATCCATAATACTCCTCGGTAGTCCACGGTAGTACACATAGTCCACGGTAGTCCACACAATCCACATAATCTTCATAACCTTCATAGTCCACGGTAGTCCACATAATCCATAGAATCTTCATAATCTTCATAGTCCACGGTAGTCCACATAATCAACATAATCTTCATAACCTTCATAGTCCACGATAGTCCATGGCAGTCCACATAATCCACATAATCTTCATAATCTTCGTAGTCCACGGTAGTCCACAACACTTTATGATAATCAACGGTAGTCCACAACACTTCATGATAGTCTACGGTAGTCCACAACACTTTATGATAATCCACGGTAATCCACATAATCCATGACACTTCATGATAATCTATGGTAGTCCACGGTAATCCACAATACTTCATGATAATCTATGGTAATCCACGGTAGTCCACAACACTTCATGATAGTCTAGCGTGCGAACCCCGTACCTAGGCTGTCGCAGTGACGTCTCCATACCTAGAGAGCCACAAATGTCTGAATGCTAACCCCGTACCTAGGGTGTCCCAGTGACGCCTCCATACCTAGAGTGCCACAAAGTTGATCTGATTGTGCCATACCTGGCATGCTAAACCTCATACCCAAGGTGTCGTTGAAATGTTTCCATACCCGGAGTGCCGTACCTAGCTGAACTGATCTGATGTCTAAACCGATGTGGGCCTCGCCCCCAGAATGCCATACACGGGAATGCTGATACTGAAATATTGTGGGCCTCACCCTTCCGAATGCCATACCCGGCAATACTGATACTGAACTAATGTGGGCCTCACCCCTAGAATGCCATACCCGGTGATGCTGATGCTGAATTGCGGGCCTCACCCCCAGAATGCCATACCCGGCAATGCTGATACTGATGCTAATTATGATGTTTCATTTTCTCTCGTGAGATGATCTTTGATAGCTAGATATATTTTCGTCCTCAACGGGTGCTTCACGTTGAAGCAAGAGAATCTTCAAAGTACTTGATATGCTCAACTCCGATCATCTGAATAGGTGATCTGAACTAGTCTCCTAGTGTGTGTGTACCAATGCTCTTTCACAACTTGTTCCTTAAGTTAGCCAACTCGATGATTTCGCTTTGGAAAATCGAACTAGTGGGTCTAACCAACCTGGATGTCTTAATCACATTCTGTGATTACTTCGGCATACTCAACATGATATGGTCTCTTGCATTTTGCTCTTGTTTCTCTTTTTTCTTTTCATTCTTTTTCTTTTTTTTTCCTTGACACGCCTACCCTTTAAGGTAGCATTTCTCCTCATGGTGGTCCTAATACTCGCCCATGGGTAGCTTCACGCTTATCGGTTATATGCGGCCCATTTTTATTTTTTCTTTTCTTTTCTTATTTTCTTTTTCAGAGACTTTTCTTTCATTTCTGACCATATCATATATCGTAGCGTACGTAAACCAGAGTCGACTTCCAAGCGAACGGTCAATCATCGATCCACCATCTTTCAACTAGTCATCTCATTAACCATTCAGGCTTCCGCTGTTGAGATCCTTATTCAAGTGCTCATGAGTCTAATTGAGATCAACCTATTCAGAATACGGCGGAGAACACTTCTCACACTTATTGCTTCTAAGGCTTCTCCTTACAATACACAATGTCATCATCAGACATATGTCTGACTATCAAAGATTTTTCTCTCTCTCTTTTTTTCTTCCTTTCTTTCTCTTTCTTATTTTTTACTCACTCACTTACTCACTCCAAGTAATTCTTCCTTTCAACCGTTGGCAATGTGGGCTTCGCCCCCTGAGATCCATACCCGAAACTCAAACTCATATGGGCCTCAGCCCCCAGATCACTACCCAAATCTGATATTGTGCTTTCACTGTTTCTGATTGGTTTGCCTTTACCGCTTTCTCTTTCCTTCTTTGAGACCTGCGAATACAAACAAATCAACAGAATAAGACACGTGCATGTGACGTGTACGTATACAAGTGTATTGGTACTTCCTTTTCGTGATGGGTTGGATCCTCATTGTGCTCTTTGGCGCCATATAGCCCCCTGCTGGTTCTCTCTTCTTTGAAATCTGTAAAAACAAAACACAAAACAAAGGATGCAAGTTACGTGTATGCATGTATGCATGGATGAATTTCCTATCTCGTTGGGTTAGGTTTTGTGCCAAGCCTTCTCTTTCTCGAGCAAAGTACTGTTTCAATTTGTCCACATTGATCGGCTCTGTGAACTCATTCCCTTCCGAGTCTGATAACCTCACTGCTCCGCTTCCCAGTTTCTGAATGGCTATCTTATCTTTTCTGCTTGCTTCTTCCGAAGATTCTCCATGTTCTAAGCATCGTTAAGTATCATAGTACCAAGGTTGAATGCTTTTGTCAAACATACTCATATTGCATATTCAGGCCAGTAAGGGAAACGAACGTCTTTATTATCATTTAAGAAAATGGTTCAAACAGGTATACTAAATCAATGTCTACATTAAAAAAAAGCAGGATCAAATACACTATGAGGAACAACTTCATCATTTGCATCATTGCCTTCTTCCGTGGCCTATGGTTCTTCACTGTTATCATTACCTATCTCCAGGTAGGAAGCTTGGTGGCTGAGAGTTTGGAGGATAAAAGTTTCGGGTAGGCCAGAGTTGATCATGTAGGTGGGTGGTGGAACTGAGTGGTAATTTGGTAGGGGATTGCAGTGTGTGTTTGGCTGTTCTTTTTCAGGGTCAGAGATCTTATAGGAGTCAATTAAACCTTGGATCTCATGGCGAAGACGGACACAACTATCGGTGTCATGGCCAGGTTGTTGGTGAAAGTTGCAGTAGCGGTTCATATTGAGGCTTAGTGGGGGAGGATTTGGGAGTGGTCGATGCTCCAAAGGTTTTAAGAGTCCTTGTCTTGTCAACTTCTCAAGCACTTTGGATAAGGGCCTTCCCAAGTTGGAGAAACGCCGGTTCTTAATGGAAGCAACCTCGGTAGTAGCGGGTTTGGTCTCAGGGTGTCCCCCAAAATTCCTTCTATTCTGGCCATAGAACTTCCGATTCTCGACTTCTTCCTCCTCGATATCTATAACAGTCTATCTCAACTGTCGAAAGTCTGTAATCATCGAGGCCATTCTCCTCAGGTTACCATAAATAGAGGGCTTGGTACCCTTGATGATCATCTTTATCTGGTCCTTCTTCGAGGGCTGAGTATGCATCTTCAACAACTATCCTTTCCATCAATCCACATACTCTTTAAAATTCTCCTCTGATTTCTGCTTGATGTTCTCCAGATCACGGAGTGACAGATCGATCTCCAAGTCAGTGACGTACTGCTTCAAGAAGGCATCATCCAACTCCCTCCAACCCTCTTTAACCTTCTTCTCAAGGCTATGATACCAAACCACATGTGCCCCCTCAAGTGACATCCCGAACATCTTCTGCACTTGGCGCTGAGATAAGCCAACTGAACTTATAACTGATACATACTGTCGGAGATGCACCTTCGGATCCCCATTCCCATTGAACTTAGCCATATCAGGCATCTTGAACTGTGCTGGCAGCTGTTCTTCAAAAGTCATCGATTCATAATCCAGCAGATCTTCATCTCTACCCTTCATCTTGCGGGTAACCATTTCTACCTGATCCCGAAGTTTCTGTAATTATGCCTGAGACCCAGCTATTTTCCCAGCGGTATACTCAGCCATATCATCATCAAACATCGGAATATCATCATTAACCATGTTCCGAGGCTCTTCACGCCTCTCATTTTCAGAACTACCCCCAGCACGGGGTACTGCCACATTAGATAAGGCAGCAGTCAGAGTCTGGAGCTGTTCAGTCATCTTGGCAATATTTGCTTCCATCTGATCCATTCGAGGCCTCTCGTTGACAGATTCACTCATGTTTATCATTGGTCTTTTGATGAGTCTGCCTTCTTCCCTAACCCAATGGGAATCTATGATGGCTTTTAAAACAAAAGGGTTAGTATGATGCATGTATGCATGATGAGCATAAGACGTGTGTACAATGTATGAAATATATAAGTCGGCCCATTATCATTTCAAAGTATTCACTCATGCTATTGCGCGGTGCAAACTTGTCCCAGTTGAAAAGGCCCAACAAGTTCACACCTTCCGATAACATGGCTAAATAACTTCAAATAATAAGAGGCCTAAACACATAATGGCCCATCGGCATTTTAGAAGCTTTTGGCCCGATTGTCCAAGGATACGAACTCGTCCCAGTTTAAATGGCCCAACAAGTTCGCATTCCCGACAAGAAGTCCAACTGCATCCAAATGAGGATAGTCCACAAGTACAAGGAAATAGTTGCTATAGGCCAAGCAATCCTGGTCTACGCGTGGGTTTATTGAAGTATGGAAAAAGACTCTCACTGGCGAAGGATTACTCATGACTAGGTCTCCCCACTCAAGGGTTCGAGAGACCAAGTGAGTTCACCTTTTTTATACTCTAAGGTACGTGCCAATGAGTTATAACGTGTGATTAACTGTCAAATGGGTTTCTTGTTGGCAGATTCCCCAGAGGGAGGGTGGAACGAGGCTCTCTTAAGTACCCAAGCCCCTTAGGCTCTTATCGCTTGATGACAGGAATAAGCAACAAGTCCCCCAGATTTGTCTGTCACAACGTTAAAATGTCTTTAATCGAACCCCCTCATTTTTACCACTGTAGACACGGTTAATTAAAGCACAAATCCAAACATTACAAGGCATTATTTCGGGGCCGATTCTCTATCCCCAGTGGAGTCGCCAGACTGTAGGACACAGAACTTGGGCGACGCATGTTGTTCTGAGCTCGCAGTTCGGTTAGGAGTACGGAGTAGCCCGCGGAGGACTAAATCGGAGAATAATGGAGTCGTCACCCGGTGTGAACTGGGAAAATGATTTAAGGCCGCACTCACCCCTCGCAAGGGAAGACCTCAAACCGTTGGGTTTGGAATGGTCCCTTACTTATGCCACTTGTAACAAAAAGATTTGTGCAGTAATCTGACCAAGCCTAAGCAACATATATTCCCAGGTGTATTATAACCCTAAGTTCACATGCATGGAAACAAAATTTACATTTAAATCTGCATAAGACCTATGTCTAAGTTTGCATGCTTCTAAAGTAAGTTTTCATTACGGCAAAACATTCGGCATAACACATCAAACATGCTAAGTAAATAATGACCTAAACATAACATAACTTAAATTCCTAATACGAAAGGTAAATAACTAAGTCATGCTTAAAAATAAAGCAACATTCTAATGGCCTAATCATGCTCAAATACAAGTTGGGTAAAATGAAATACATGAATCCTTCAAGTGGTATGGGGAATTGTATCCCGAGTGCAAACCATAATACCGTCCATTCAGATTCGGCTACGGAATTTATATCCAGGTTTCCATCCAATATACCACAAGAAAGAACACATATTCCATTCACCCGAAATCACATCACATATTAATTAATGATATTCATGCAACGAAAAGTAAGTTTCATGCTTTTCTAAGTTACTAATTTACATAACTTAAATTAAATAACATGCCAAATCAATTATTCATGCTAAACACATTTCCTAAATCATTATTTCATGTGAATAAATTCCAATCGACATGCCAAACTAATTATTCAAACTAAACACATTTCCTAAGTCATTATTTCATGTGAACCAATTCAAGCAACATGCTAATCTAATAATCCATGCTAAAATACCACAAAATTCATTTTCTAAGTCATTTTTTTATGTGAATAAATTCAGTAATATAAACCCTCAAGTCTAACCTTTTGTGTCGTTCTTTGGAGGTGCGTTATACGGCAGTCGGAAAGGATAAGACACCGTGATTCCACCAGTTCGCTGTTTCGATATTTTGCTCACTGTTTCGCTGTTTCGTCCGCTGTTTCCACTTCGTTTCGCTGCGATTTAAGTCTCCACACTTAGCTCACTGGTTGGCAGTGAATTAGGGTCAGTTTTGGTGATTTTTGGAAGGCGTTGGACTGCCGTTTGCTCGGTTTACTTAAGGACTTACAAGTGCAGTTTTTGCTCACTGTTTTGATGAATTTGGGGACTGTTTTGAGTGTGTTTGAGCTACTGTTTTGGGCGAATTTCAGAGGGTTAATAAGGCAGCTTGTTCACTGGTTTGGGGGCTGAAATAAGGGTGATTTGGGTGCAAGTTTCAGGGGTTAAATGGAGGCTAATTTGTGTGAACTGCAAAGGGTGATTGGGGGCTGTTTTGCGTGAAATATAGGGCTGGAATGGGAGTGCTAATTGGCGTGAATAGAGGGCTGGACAGAGGCAGTTTCGGCGTGAGCTTTGGAGGGGAAAATGGAGGCAGAATGCATGAGGATGAGGGCTGTAAATGGAGGTGCTATGACGGGGCTGAATGAGAGTGCTAATTGGCGTGAATAGAGGGCTGAATCTGCAGGCAGAATGGCGTGTGAAAATGAGGCAGTGAGGAGGGGGCTGTATTGGCGTGACTTCAAGGGGGAGTAAGGGCTGTTTATGCTCTCCAAAATGCTAAGTGAATGCTTGATATGTGCTTGATATCTATTATCTAGGTATGTGCTTGGTGTTTCAAGGCAGAAAATGAGGGTTTAAATAGGCAAACAAAGTGTGCATTAATTGGGTTGGCAAGTGATGTCAAAGTATTATTAATCAGGCAGGCTAGCTTGGTTGAAAATGAAGGGAAAGTTGATGATAATGGTGATGCTGTTGGAGTTTCTAGAGGTCCCAAGATCAAAACTCAAGCATGAATCATAAGCGAATACAACGACGGAAGTGCGGAATACTTACATCGAGCGGTTGAGAGACGATTTGGCAACAAAAACGAACTGAAATTCTGCTCACTGCCCACTGCTCATGTGCGCCCACTGCAGCAGTTTGGTGGTCTGTTTTGCGCCATTTTGAACATCAAAAACGAGCTCCAAGCTTCATCAAAACGTTCACGGCTCATGGGGAAAACTTCCCTATCACCTTCGCATTGATCTCGGAGTGTGCTAGCACTCTTGTTTTGCCACAAAACACACTTGCTTCCCTCCATTTTCTTTTATTTTGTTCGGCAGTTCACTGCCTCTTGAAAACCAGAAAATGGCGTGAGAGAGGAAGAAGAAGATGAAGAGAGAGGGGAGGGGAAAAGGTTATCACGTTTTTTTGGTAAAAAGGAATTGCGTATATAATACACAAAAATGATTTTAAAAAATCATTAAATCCATTTTACTTTAATGGTTTAAAAGTCAAACAAATAAAACCATTAATTCCCTCAACCACCACATCACTCAAGTCACATCAATTAATCAAGTCACATCACTCAAAGTGACAAGTGATTTGACGCTTGATGCGACTAGCGATTTGACGCTTGATTTGACGTGCCGCACTCGAATTCGAAATACGAATGCGCTCGCAAATAATCTCGGGCTCGGATTCGCTAATTCTAAATTGACGAATTTTCCGTCGCGTCGTAATTAAATGATTACGCCTAGCGAAATCACTATTCATGTCGCTAACGAATTAATTCTAAATTAATTCGCTCGCCCGAATTAAAATCTAATTTTAATTCCGCGTCGAAATCCAATTTCGTTTAATATATCAATATATTAATTAATCGATTAATTCCAAATTAATCATTCTCTCTCTTTAAATTGATATTTTATCCCAGATAAAATATCTCTGTAATTAATCCCATATTAATTTTCTCTCTCATCATATTAATCCCAGATTAATAAAAGTGCGAGTCATACGTCATCGGTGAATCTTTGGGAAGCGACCCATGAGATCCCCGGATATGTTGGCAGTAAATACGGTCGTCGGAGTATCCGAATCACGTACGTACCAAGTACTACGTTCTACCGATTTACGAGACAAGGTCGACTCCTAGCAAAGCACCAAGTCTTCCCAATTCTCCGGACATATTCTTATAAGAATATTAAGATCTGTATCAAGCGTAGTATACCATTGTATTGTGCATATCGGCCCAGTATCGGATAGTCACGTGCTTGGCCTAGGGCTGGATAAGTGTCTGCCCCGTACAAAGCACATGTCGGATGTCTGGTAACTAGTATCTATAATCGGATATACATGACCTTGTCATAATATCCCGATGGCCGCGCAGCACTTAAGAGCACTAATACCGTATCCAGCGTGACATCATCTCCACTATGACTGGAGTGATACTTCCGTCTTGACATCACATCCAATACACTACGACTCTCTGATAAACCCAGAAGTGGTGTACGCAAAACCGGTTAAAGCCTGTACCACCAAGACCAAAGTCTATCGATTATCGTAAGTATTAGCGATGTAAGTCTCAGGTTAAGACTATACACACCTACCTTGATTTCGGCCTCCCATAGACACATAGTCATAATACCAATGGGATTCCGAAGGGTTTATCCAGAGCGAAGCTGTTTCCCGTACCATCGGTGAAACACGACCTCCTATCGCACTTGCATAAGTCTCCAACACTTATATATATGAGAACTATGTCGTTGTGCCCTCACAACGTGCACAAGTGCAATACTAGCCTATTCCGCATTATCGATGTCCAGTCTCGATAATACTCCGGCTAGGGATATTTAATGATTAATCCTTCGGGGACTGATACTGTCTCATATCATTCTCAGTCCAGGAACTAATCATAGGGACCTCTCTTCATTTATATTATCTATGGTGATCTAATCACAAATGATGAGAGTGCAATTTCCTTGTCACATAGTTAATTTGCTACAACAACACAATGATCTGTGCAAATAGTGACGCTATGGGTCATTTTGTCCAACAATCTCCCATTTGGCACATAGCCAGTCACTCAAGTGTCCCACACCCGAACTATGTACGGTTCGTCTCAAATTGCTGAGGAAAGGTTTTCGTCAGCGGATTTGTTTGATTATCGTCTAACGCGATTTACACGATCATCACACATCGCCATGATGTATGATCCGAACGAATCAGATGAATATCGAAGTATATATCTGGATCGTCGATGAGACCTTTAATTCCTTAGCCTGTGCTGACGCCTAGCTCAGCCGCTAACAGAACTATATCTAATATATTAGATTTATTTTCGACCCAAATGGCTTCTATTGCTGCCTCAGCTGCAGCAATAATCCGCATTTGTTGTTTATTCGGGGTCAGTTATCTTGCTCGGAAGATTTCCAGCTCACTGTCCCGTTATTAAAACTTTATAGTACCGCATTATTTAACTGTTTGGAAACTTGCAGCAGTGATCCCAGTCACTTCAAGTTCTCCTTCTCCATAGATTAAGATAGCATCTTTAGTTCTCTGAGATACTAACAGATGTTCTTAATTTCAATGCAGTGACTATCACTTGGATTGACCTGATCTTGACTCCATATGCTCGAAGCGTATGAGACACCCTATCAAGTACATTTTAAATGTACAATTTCCCAGAGAGTGTTAACAACTCCAAATCTATCCAAGTAGATCTTTATTCCTTGAATAAAGGTTGTTACTCCCCAGAATTCTACGGAGAATTTCTATTGAAAGAATATCTATGAAAGCCAAGCTTTCACCAATTGTTTTATGGGAATTTCACTGTCAGTGCACTCCCACTAACCTCCATATATATATACAAGAATTACTTCGTTTTGAGTGAAATCATAAACCATTATGATTATTTCAAAACGTCAGTTCCAAGAACCTTATGCTTGCTTCAATCCAAACATGGATCGAATAACCCGCAAACCTTGTTTGTCGGTTATACAAAATCGTCAGGATGTTGTAAGCATCCTCCAAGAGGTTTCCTTTTCAGGAAAGCGATTTTGATCTGTAACTGACACATTTCATAAATGAAATATGCAGTTATCAACAAGCATCTTCAAAATGGATTTACCATGGCAACAGGTAAAAGGATGAATCGTTATTAACACAATGTTGATAACGATACCTTTCCGTTATAAGCCTAGCTTTGTACGTTGGTATGTTGCCATCCATGTATGTCTTCCTTGAAGACGTTTACGTACCAATAGGCACAATGCCTTGTGGTACAACAACTAGTATCCAAAATAGTTGTTATACATGGAATCCATTTCGGACTCATGGCACTTTGCCATAATAGGGAGTCGATACCTCGTATCTCTTCCTCAAAACGTAGTTGGTTGGATATACCTTCATAAGATTGACATCTTTATGAGGTTAGATCAGA